>NMRA01000091.1:16274-58615 GCA_002633005.1 Phoronis australis
TCATACATGCTAGTAAAATGCATTCAAACATGCCTACTTCGACGCCCAATTTTGTTGCAAAATGGAGGTACAGGTCATAAAAAGAAAAATAATGAATGAAAATTCTTAAAAAGTGAGGTTTTTCTACTTCTCAACAAATCAAACTTATGTGCTAAGTTTCAAAAAAATCGGTGATTTTGGGTATAGACTCTACCTGTTGGTTTTTACATGGAGTCACTCTTAATATCTGATACAAGTACGTAAAGGCATGTCACGCTCGACTATTGAAATGAAATATGAAATCCTGATTTGAGTTCCCAAGGGCAGCAACTCATGCACTATTCTCTATCAAGCCAGCTCGTAAGCCTATTCTACTGCAAATATGCGTGCTCTTACAGCTATTTTCCAGCATAGTGCTTTCCTTAGGAACCGGTAGTAAGTCATCTGAGCCAGTCAGGAGCATCGACACAACTTCCCAAAGCCAATGTGTGCCTGTAAAACATAGCAGAAAGAACTGATTAAGAAACACAATACCCTCACGACAATTATCAATAATTATACTTATAATTATAATTATTATTAATAGATACAGAGAACACGTCAAGCACAGAGACTTTTTATCGATAATTGTAATCGCATAGGCGATACCAATTGGGCAATTCCGTGAAAAGGTCAACCTAGAGACAAAAAATTAAAATTGAGACTACACTAACATTCTTGGTCTCATCTGAAAGCCCATTCTCTCTAGTTTCAGCCCCCATAATTGACTGTCCTATAATTTTCATTTTTTCCCAAATGGACCCATTTTTGGGGGTCACCTGACCCTTAAAATTAGCTTGATTTTAATGTGAGTTGCTAATTATTGTCATAAAAAGTTAATTATGGGTATTTCACTATACTATCTAATTTGTGCAATCACATGAAACCCGAACTTTATAAAAAATAACATTTCAACTTTGACACATCATTGACCTCTCGGGGCCAAAGGTCAACTCCTGGATATCATGGTGCCGTACGTCCATCACAAAAAGTGTTAAAAAATTTAGTTACTGTAATTTAAGTTTTCAATCAAATTGAAATAATTTCAGATTCTCTTTTAACTTGTTACTCAATACTATTGGCCAAAATTTAAGATCCCAGGGATAATTTGTTAAGCCAGATATTGCGTGACAGACGTACAGCAAAGTTGTACGTCCGTCACGTACGTCCGTCACACCCTTGAAATAAGAATTTTTCAGCAAATAAAAGTAACCTTAGGTCACATTTTTACTTTCTAAACTTGCAGAAGTTAAAATGTATCACACACCTCAGAAATTTAAAACAATACAATATTACAAAGGCAGCTTTAAAATTTTGTAAATAAGTTGCTATAGATTTAAACTAAATGCATTGGAGCTTTTCAATTCAAAAGTATTTGTAGAAAAGTTATAGTTTGCAATGTCATCTAGTTAATCTTACTAGCATTCAACTTTTTAAAATCAGACAGTTGGCCTCCATTATAAAATGTAAATAAAACAAAATGCTAATTTTATGAACTTGTTTATCTGTTGTTACTCCGTGTTTGTAAAGAAATGCTTTGCTTTTGGGAAATTCAAGATGCAAAAATCTTCATACAAAAGAATTCCTAAGGTGCTCTAGAGTATAAATAACAAGAGACCTATAGAAATACATGTTAAGTTGCTACTGCGCTGGAATCAACATGTTATTTCTACTCTGACCTGCTATGCTGTGTTGGATGTTGAAAAAGCCTATACTAAGCATTTTTAAGCGGTAGGAAACTTTCACCTACTTTATTGAGCATTTTTGTCACAGCCTCACTGATTGTGTTCACCCTTTTGTGTTTTTCAGTGTATTGCGTCATTGGGTGGCTTGTATGAAATGATTCAAAGCAAATTATTACATTGTCTCATCTTACGTATTTTTGATCCCTCAATCTTTTTAAGAATTAGACTATTTTTCTGTGCTGAGCTTCCAGGAGATTAAATCGGCGTTTAGAAAAAACAGGAAATTGTTGGAGACCACCGAAAGAACAGATGCAACTGGGAGCAGAATAAATACCTGCCCGAATAATCTTTGAAACTCGAAAAAAATGCCATCGTGGATCAAGAAATTCATAATTGTATTTGTGTGTGCTTTGATGTGACATTTAAAACAGCCTCTCCTTGAATTTGAAAAGAAGGCAAAGAACTGCATGAAAACCTAATCATGCTAATCACTAAATAGAAACCAGCATCTGATAAATTAGTTCTACATATTCCTAAATCATAATCCTAAATGCAATTAATTAAAAAATGTCTTACTTTAACGAACAGCACAGGTGATTTGAATATGAATGTCAAAAGTCGATGCTGTCTACTAAACCATGCTTCACACTTTGTTTTAAGAAGATACTGAAGTCCTGTTACTAATACTTTTTAAAAATCCCATGATTATTACTTACATGGCATTCATCAGAACCATCAACGGCATGGTCCAGAGAATAATTTTATGCAAGCTTAGGGAGAGTTCGATTTTAAAAAAACAATTGCTTAAAATGTGTTTTTATGACAAGGTTAGTAATGTATTAAAATTTTATTTCAGATTATATATTTTGACAGTCACATTTACAAATTCGTCTTGAATTATTATTCTGTTTAACACATAAAAACAGGTTTTCCTGGTAACTAATAGATGTCAAATACAACATGATTATCACTTTCATTTCCATCTATATGGCTTACCATCTTCAAAGGGAAGTGAGATTTTAGTTGGTTGTTTTATATCTTTAATCAAATGTATTAAAAATTAAAATCCTAGAGTATATTCCTAGCGTAGGCCTACCTGTGATGATTTCGTATGAAAGGTCAATCGGTACATTTTAATTAAAAACATTGAATTAGTAGCAAAAGACCAATATAACTTAAATACTGCAAAAGCTTGAATCGCTTTAAGTTGATATCTTAGTCACAACAAACAATTTAATACTAGAAATTCAGACGGTACGTCCATCACGTACGTCCGTCACACTAACTCAACTTCTATCGAGCTGTCTGACAAAATTACTTGAAAGATATCATCAAAAAATTAGTGTTGTGTACTTTGTAAAAATTCACTATATCATCATGTAAAACAAAAAAAAATATATCTTAATGCAACTCACAGAAAATTCACTTTGAAAATCAAATTCTCTGCGTACGTCCGTCACACCCCTATAAAAGCAATTTTCTCAGTAAGATCAAAAGGTACATGTAGGGGAAAAGTTGACACATGCTTTGAAAGCTATCAGTGAGACCTATTAAGTGATGTATTAATTATTTTCCTAGGATGAACATTTTTTTCACAACTGATCAAAATGTTCTGTGATTGTACGTCCGTCACAAATGGAATTGCCCGATTATAGATTTATCTATTGTAAACCGGGAGGATCCGGGTCTGCCTCTGATGCCTAGGTGTTCAACTCTTCACAGCTTTGCCAACGAGTCCTCGATGGCGCGCTGGAACTACTGGACGTTGATTAATTGCCAGTTATCGACAAATCCGTGATAAGACGTACATTTGTTGACCAGATTTGATGCTTTCCTTTGGGAACATGTATGATGAAGCCTTACAGCCAAAAGGGACATGTACGTTACCCAAAAACCTGGTCTTCAACTTTCAGATTGTCGCGCACCAGGAGGGTAGTAGTTGAAATTGCCTTCGGCGTGTAAGTCTCCACGCCTGCCTTCAGCAACAACTTACGAAGGGTTGCCGTCGTGATGGAGGTGTGTCCGACTCTACCCAAGTATTCGGACTTTGCAAGCCCTCAGGTCAATGACGTCGACCGGGGAAGGACGAAATTGGGAATCATGCCAGAGCTCTGCTCCATAATCAAGTGACCATCTTTCCATCGTCTGCAGTATGAATATTCACCTGGACAGCCTCCCGTTCAGTAACGCTAGGACCTCGCTAAAAAGCAAGACCTTGCGAGATTACGTGAGATATTGCCTTGCATTTTAAATGAGAGCACGTGACTTTGACTAGGTTTTAGCTAGGTCCTAGCGTAGGTCCTAGCGTCTACTGAACGCACGCCTGGTTTCTTCGCTGCTCACTGCACGTGCTCACACGAGTCTTTCTGATATTGATGAACTGAAGATTTTTGCTCTTAGATTTTGGTTTACGTCAAGTTTGAACTGAAGTTACTTGATCTTAGATCTTGGTTTACGTCTAGTTTCTTGGTCAATAAGCCTATCATAGCTTGCTATTACCCATAGGCGCTTGGGTTTATCGCAAATGACGTCACAATATATATATAAGGACGTCATTTGCGATAAACCCAAGCGCCTGTGCTATTACCCTGACTACTTGGTTGTGACGTCATGTGTATTGTCTATTTGCTAAGGCGACAATGCAAGATGAGAGTATGTGCTCCAAGCTGCACCACTTACCACAGAGAGAAGGCCTTGCGTCATCTGATACTTTCCAAAGAGGTTACATCGTACATTGTCCGCATAAGTGTCTTGTTCCACATGTCATTACACTTAACTTCTCAAAATGTTGTCTCGCTGTAAGAACTCTTATTACCCGCAAAGAAAACTTACCACGAAAGTGCACTTCGGTCACATGTATAGGCACACTTAGCAAAAATATTTTTTTGTTGAGCACTTAAGAGTTTTGCCGTTCGTGCTAAATCTTCTGAGCCCGGTGGCAGGTTTAAACTACCCAGAATCACGCGTGATCTTGTAACACAGACAGCTTACTGGTCAAGCATTCGGTATTGACTGGATTCTTCATTAATAAATAATTGTTTACAACACTTTCTACATCCTAAATCAAGAGGGACAATGCCGGTTTCTTAGGGTGCTTAGAGCTTAAGTTTCCATACTTACTAGATCTGGCTTAGCATATAACTATTAACCTCATGAAAAATGATTCCATGGAAGGATTTTCAACGTTGAGAAGGGCACGGGCACCCCAAAAAATTTTCAGGCGACAGGGTTAAACCGTGGCTACCGACATAGGCGTAGGGCCGGGAACAGGTGAGAAACCAAAGACTGCGAAATACAAGAGAGAAAATTCAAGAGAACAATTAACAACTCTGTATCTGTGCATGGTTTACCTTTTGAGGACCCTGGCCATGACACTGTCGTTAGAGCAGTGGCGGATTTATTGAGGGGCCAAGGGGCCATGGCCCCCTAAAATTCTCCCAGATTCCATTGGGCAGTTCAGGGGTGCGAATGTCTGACGGACAAAATCCTGACTAACACTCTGCCCTGGCCCCTTAACTCAAAATCCTTGATCCGCCCCTGTGGGGTCTCCTCTTTTGGAGCACAGGCCGTCTAAACACACTTGAAAACGTGCACGTAATCAATCATAGATATATTTTGAAAAATCGAGAAAATTTATAAAGCGAAGCTTTTGCGGAGTATACTAATTTACTGGATTTTTAAATTCAATAAGTCAATTTTGCGAATGCAAAACTATATTTTCCAGAGAACCATCTTTGGCAAGGGATAACGGAGACAACTTTTGCTCTATTTTTTCTCAAAATTGTATATCATTTTAGAAAAACTGATGACCTGACAGGTAACATCAAGTGCTACGCATTTCCTGATTTTTGAAAATATAGATAATTTCATATTTAAGGGTCTTCTTTTTGTGTTGACAAATTCTTAAGGGGTCGCTCACGGAGAGAGGGGACAAAGATAGAATCGATTACCTCTATTTTCCTGTTTTTTTCTTAAATCGTGCAACCGGCTTTCATGTTGAAGGAGCTCACTCCCTGCATCGTTTTGGGACCACACGAAGGTGGAATGAACTGCCACTCTTTTTTCCAAGCTTAATGATGTTCAGCCTTTCATCTGAAGGTGCCCCATTTCAGACGGGACCCTCTCTCGGTGGAGTAGTTCGGGGGGATATCCCTTTGTGCCTTTAGACATGTAAATTCGTCACTGCCAAGTATTGAAGAGGGAAGTTGAGATTCCAAATTCGTCAAAAAATACAAATCATTGATGCACAGCACAGCACTATCCAGACCCAAACAACCAAAATTGTGAAAAAATACAATAGGATTGACCGCCATAGAATGGTGGACTTCTGAAGAACGTAAAGTCCACTGTTTGTGAATTACACGCATTGACTATTTCCGATGGTTAGTTATAAAATAATGTAACTGTTTCCCAGAGTATCACAAGAATAGTAACTGTTTTTTTCATGGTTACTATGAGCTGTTTGCAAGGAATTCCCAAATGTGGAAAACACTGCTGTCTAGGCTACATGTGATGACCGTGTACATGTCGAATGGGGGTACTCCAAGAACTCTCGCAATCATAAACAAAGATTTCAACGGTTTTATGACAGTGGAGTTCAAGCTTACATATACCTTGTGAACCGCTACAGGTACATGTACATGTACCTCTGAAATGAGCAAAAATACACCTTAATACGAATACCCCATCTCCCATATTCCCCGGTTACCCATCAAAAGTCTGCGAGCATGCATTCGCGAATTGCTTAAAACATTCCGTTTTGATAAACAAATTCGCAGGTTTCTCATTTACTTGTTTATGTATCTACGAAAAGCGATAGATGTTTTCTGACAATTAGAAGCTAATCTTGTAAGAATCGGTGATGTTTTCGTGAATTTATCTGCAGCCTGAAGTTGGAAAAACTCTATAATCAGATGCTCAAATAGTAAAGTAGACGATTGTGCATATCTAAAAAACTCTCAAAAACATTGATGAAATTCGGACTGACAAACCGTAGATCTAAAAAACGTTTTGAAAAACCTTAAATAAATAAAATTAATCTCATTGCTTGGAAGGGATGAGCTTGAACTTTGTTGGCGTTTTTAGTTTCCAGTAGTATTGAGCAATGAATTTTTGTTTTTCAAAACTGAATTGTTTGCTTGACCTGATTCCCGTGCACGCTATCACTGACGCACCCACCCTTAAAATAAGATGTAACCATGCAGTAGGCCCGCACAAAATCTCAGTGATCCGCGGGAACTGAATTTGAATGCCAGGCGTTGAAGTGTGTAGATTTTTGGGACACACTCTATCATTTTCTCCAGCCACAAGAAATTGTACTATCGGTCGTGTTTCAAGAAGGGATTTTGAAACAGCCCCAAAGACACCATACCAAGGACCTCGGCACCTCACCTTTTCGAAAAAAAAAACTCCTTCAAAGTATGACCATAATAAAATAAAGTTTTCCCGAAACTGGGGCACAATAAAACGAATCTTGACCTGAGATCGAGCGCAGACGGTCAGTAGCGAGCTGCCTGTCTCAAGTGAATCATAGTTGACCTCATGACTAGCTTTAGTTAATCGAGAATTTCGTGTTTTCACAGTTAGATCTCAGTTATAGCTAGTTGAGGCAGCTCCTCGCTACCGGTCAGTGTACTGGTTTTGGGCCCATTCTTATTCTGCGTGTTGATTCACGGTTACTCAACTCTTGATGACTGTCACAGGGGCGGCGGAACCAGGATTTTTAGTTGGAGGCAGAGTCTTAGCAAGGGTTGGCCCGTCAGAAATTCGCACCTCCTGCCCGTCAGACATTCGCACCCCCGAACTGACAAATGGAAACTGGGAGAATTTTAGAGGGGCCACGACCCCCTTGGCCCCCCTCCCCTAAATCTGCCACTGTGCCCTCTACCTAGGGCGGACGTGGGAGATTCGGTACAAATACGGTGGCATCGGGAACACTGGAGGAGGGGGCGGGGGTGGCGTTGGTGGTTTCCAATGGGGGTTGGTTGCTTGGCGAAATCGAAATGGTTTGTGCCCCCGAATAACTTTTAACTTGCAACGGGCCTGGTACAGTGACAGTGTTCTACTTCTGTTACAAAATAAGAACGTCGAAATCATCACCTACTCAGTCAAGGAAATTCTTCGGATTTTATTGAGGTTGACAAACCCAGAAATTGTGTACTCCAACATAGCGCATACACTCGTTGACTCCGACTCATTTGACATTAAATTCAAGGTCTAGGGTAGTGTTTTTTAAAAAATCTCTTCCCGTAACAATTCAACAATGTCAGCTAAACTGGAGTTTTATTATTAATATTGTGTGTTCGGATTCAATAATTGCTTACACCAATGTCACTGTGATGAAATGCAAACCACTAAAAACACTGCAAAATGCATGGGCTTGAACTGGCCAGTACAGCAGCTGATAAGACTTGACTTAGTAAGGGAGCAAATGAGGTCATTCCACTCATTCTTACCTGACTTTCCGTAGGCACACAGCCACACGTCATCTGCTCGTGGTTTAAAAAGTTTCATGTCGTCAAAAAGCTTGTCACACTCCTCCACGGTGTCGCGAAATGCGTGTAATTTGAGTCCATCTCGCACATAGCGGTTGCCACCCTTTCCCTCAGAGTCTCGCACGAATTTACCCTTCGAGGTCATATTGTCGACTAAATTGGGTCGTGATTCCGTGAGCTGCGGAGGTGTGCACTATGTTGTGCGTGAACTTGGAATCTTGAGTGAACTTGGAATAAATTTCTATTCCAAGTTAACGCAAGTGATCTTTAGATTAAGCACGCGTTTGCGGCATCTAGTGTGCAGCGGTTAAGTAAAAGTTCTCCGTCAGTCGAATGGTGGACATGAATTCGTTTTTAGTGAATTATTGTTTCCGTTTTAATTATTTTTATTGCCCATTATGTATGTTATTCTGCTCTTGTTAATTGTTTCCAAACGCGGCTTGACTGGGATGATTGGGTGGGTGACCGAGGGGCTGAAATGACTGGCAACCTGGGACCTTTGCAATGAAAAGGATTAACAGCTACGATACAATGAATGAGTTACTACTGTACAGTAGCTACTACTGGCTACTATACTACTAGTACCTACCGTACCGGGAGGGGTTTTGCATTGAACAGTGCGTACGGCCCCGTTATACCTTCCACCTCACCCCCCCCCCCCGTGTAGCCTATACGCCAGTGCTTAGAGCTCACAATTTGCTCGTAAGTGGTGGAAGTGTTTTAATTTTATATCTCACTTATGACATCGTCAATCGTTGCCAGAATGGCCTTAAGCACGGATCTATAATCTTTTTTTATCTGATTAAGGAAGAAGTTCTGATAACACTTGTTGAGTAAAAATGTTATTTTTGACAAATAAAGTGGAAGTAATAATTTCATTTTTAAACGTGCAATTTAATGAAGTTTTCCATTGGTATGCTGTGTGATGTCATCAGGTCTAAATATTGATGACAATCAGTGTTGTTTTATGTTGTATTGTAATTTGGTGTTATGTTGGAAAAAATAAAAAAAACTTAGAACTGTCCATGCAGATATTGTTGAAGCAAAGTCACATTCTTATTTTTAAATATCTTTAAAAACTATCCACCATTTTCGTTATAACACACATCATCTCCAGAGATTGCGGTCCACCTGCACTAACATGGAGAACATGTTTTCTGTGACCCCCTGAACTTTCCAAAAGGTATTGGCCCTGGCTCGAGGATTTCATTTTTGTAAAAATCAATCGCCGATATTTTCAGGGACAGAAACAATTGTACATAATATCCTGTAATCTTTCAGAGAATGCTTACTTCACAACATAGAATTATTCCAAGTTGAAGGAGTGGCGTGGCCTGCTTAAACGTGGCATTCGGAAGAAAATAACTGTTAGCGTGTTCAGTAAAGTCTCAGGATAAGAAAAAAGTTGTGTTTACAACATATTGTAACCAGTCAGAGAATGTTTGATTGTGACTTTTTGTAAAGCAAATATACAACCATTCAAAGTTTAAGCAAGGACGTGGATTGCTTAAACTTGGAATTGGGTAGAAAACAAATGCGAAAATTCATTCAGAGGTGCTCCAAACGTAACCGAAAATGCATTTATGACATAATGTAACCGGTCAGAGAATGTTTGCTACATCACACGATTTTTTGTAAAGAAGAAATTCAATTATTCCAAGTTTAAGCCAGGGCGTGGCGTGCTTAAACTTGGAATTGGGTACAAAAACTACGAAATGCATTCAGAGGTGTTTCAAAAGTAATAGAAAATGCATTCACTATGTATTGCAACCAGTTAGAGAATTTTAGTTCGTCACGTCATTTTTGTAAATCAGAAATTGAATTATTTCAAGTTTAAGAGAGCCACAATTTCTGGGAATAGCATTTCAAGCATTTTTCATGACGATCCTTGGAAAGAACGCAAACTGAACCGCGACTATTGTAATGTCAGTTGAATTGAATAAAATCAACCTTGTGTAGTACAGGAGAACGTCTGTGTACATACATGTATGTATTTATCGTATAACGATTATTTACCCTGTATTGAGAACAACAGCTCCGAGGCATAGTTTTCCATGCATTTTTTCAGGACGATTCCCGGCAAGAACGCAAACTGACACGCTTCGGCACTCAGTAACAGTAGCATAGAATATGCACTTGAAAACTGCACTCGTCAGATATTGTCGCTCAACAGGAAATGTTTGTATGCATTATAGATGACTTTTATTCGCCGTTATTATGGAAACAAGAAAGTACGTGATCTAGTTTTTGGAATCAGGCACATTCTCATGTCTCTCATTAATGTTGGGAAGGCAAAGAATTTTAGATCACGCATCCACGGGTATTTTTCCAGTTTATAAAACTTTTTCACGCCGGTGTTGCAGCCCTTAACACAACACGTAATACTTCGTTAGCATACATGTACATGTATGATTCTATCATTGGGGAACGATGTCAACTTTGGATAGATTTTGATTCGTTGCAGAATGATATAAATTTTGGATAGGTATAATTCTTTTAAGAACTATATCATGACGTATTTCAACTTTTTCTTAAATTTCAGACAAGGGTTTCGTTGTGATTGAGCACTGAACAATTTTTTCAGTTTTGTAAATTTTGGTTGGTTGTTGAACGTAGGTGCTCAGAATGATGCTAGTGATCTTGTATATCAAACGACTGTTTGGTGTTTCACAAATCGGTAACTGTGTAACCATCAGGCAGCACGACTTGATATTTATTCGTACAAATCATCATACTTCTCCATTTAATTTTGGCATATGCAGTCAGGAACAAGAATATTCAAAAGACTTCTTCCTCGGTCATTTTCTTTTACGGCAGCTGCCCCTTCACAGCGAGATGTTTCAATCCTGCAAACAATTGTTCGTAAAACTCGTTTGTTAGTTTCAAGCAGTTACAATAAAAATGCCTGCATTGGTCTCTAGTTATTATACGGGTGACCACGACAACGCACGGCCACTGGTCAGGTTCGAATTTTAGTTGTCAGTTTTTTACATTTTCATCAATTTGGTACATCGGCTTTATTGATGTGCCAAATATGGAATTTGATGAAATATTTTGAAGAACACTAAATCAGCTTCGTATAAATTTATACATTGGCCAAAATGGCGAAGATTGCTATAGGTGGTTTGTAAAAAAATAAAGCAAAGGATTCTATATTTATCTACAGTGTATTTAAATTAGGGAAACAGGAATTCGCCAATCAGTCACTCGGTATGCCGTCAGTGTTTGGAAAAAAACAAAATGTTAGGCGCAATTTTAAGAAAGATCTCATAACTGACAAAAATGACAGACTGTACCTGCTACGGCCCCTTGGAAGCCAGCGTTGTAATCGGTGGCCACCTCATTCCTCTCGTGATTCTTACGGTCGTCTACGTAGTTGTCCCATTGATCTGGCCCACCGACAAGGGCACCATGCAATACGTGCGGGTTGGCGTTGTGACTATTCAAGAAGTCAAAACCACACCATCTATTTGGACAAGAGCTGAAATGGACAGATGGGAAGAAAATTTACAATTTTTGTCTATTTTCGTCTTTCGGTTCCTTGGCAATCAATGTCCAAGAGCAGACAAAAGCAAAAATTTGGAGGGCTTCCGATTTGATCTCGTTTTTCTCGTAAGAAACTTGCCTTGTGACACTGGTTGCGCTACAGTAGTTTCTCCGAAAATGAATAAGTTCCCAGCATGCATAACAATTAATCATGGGGGACATCGATAACACTACAGAATATTTACGACAAGACATAACAAATGGCGTGTCATAAGTGTTATAAGCTTACATCAATATGTTGAAGAAGACATTGTTCACTTACGCGGCGCGGTGGTGGGGCTTCACAGGTGGATTGTGTCCGAAACCGACGACGAAACTTCGCCCAGTGTCGCCCAGTGCGTAATGTATCTGTTTCTTGGCGAACTGTCGATATGTGGCTGGCTTTAGCCCTTGGTCAGCAGCAATCAGAGCCAAGAAGGCCGAATTTCCTGAAATATTGGATCACATTGAATGACGGTGATGACTAATATCAAAAAGTAAGTGTGCACAAAGACATACATGAATAGTTAAAACGACACTTGATTATTTTGATATTGTATATACAAGTACTTTTCGGCTTATAAAAAGCAGGCCTCTTTCATGCCTGTAGTCAACTACTGCAAAGTGGGAGTGCCAAATTGTGATTAGCGGACTATTAGCCATGCTCTAGTACCCGGCCTGTTGTAGTCATTGACCACTCCGGTAATCGTTCACTCGTCACACTGTCTCGGAGCCTTCAGAATAAACTAAATTATTTAAAAAGTAGATGAATGCCTTTTGTTTTAGCCCTAATTACGAAGAAACTCAACAAACGAACGCACTTCACACAACTATGTGATCAGTACGGCCTAAGATATCAACACCCTTGTGTAAATGCATGACTTACAAGTTATTGTCTCTAGGAAGAACACGTACGAAGAAATGGTAGGATATCTAGTTTCTCGTTTGAGTAACTCACTGCACAGGAAATCGTCTCAGCGAGTGTTGCCGCTCCCTCCGAATAGGGATTTTTGCATGTCAGTGGCTTTTTAATGGCTGCGTCTACCCTGCACCCGCGTTTGTGAAATTGCGTGAAGATGAGCTTGAGGCGGGATTTTGAAGGTCATTCGTATCACGTGGTTTGACACATCAGCAGTTTTTGAAGTTCTACTACCACTGTCTCTCTGTTACTGTTACTCGATGTTGCGAATGCCAAGCGTCCATATTCATTGTAAGAAAGTGATGCAAAACTATCAATCCATTAAAATTTGACGTGTCTGTTTTTCGAGCAAGACAAACATCTTACAAGGCGTGACAACCATTCCACACGATTTTAGTAAAACAGGTTGCACGAGATTAACAAAATGAATGATTTAAGGAGATTTTTTGTTTGAAATGTCACAAATGGACTCAATTCCATATTATATATAGGTTGGAATCCTGAAATTAATTTTCACAAATTTGTCTCAAAGTTCCCCCTTGTCATTCGTTATGTCAGTTGGTAACTACCAACAAAACAATGAAGCATGACCCGCCTTTGTCTTGAAACGGCCAATTCTGGACGGGCTAGCGAACTTGGCGTCAAAAGTGATGGCTTTCTGACACTCCTTTTTTGGTAACGTCCACCATGGCGTTTTTGAAGATGGAAATTTTTTTCATTATGGTGGTAATTTTTTTTGATTTTGTCTTTGCGTAACCTGCTTCATAATTTTTATTTTAGGTTGTGATTGACGACATGGTGAAATCTTGTTCTTTTACCATTTTCAATTGCTTTGAAATAGACCACCTTTTGTGAGCCATCACAAAGTTTTGAATTCTAACTAAACACGTCTATTTTTAATTAACAGAATAAACAGTTGACATAAATTTGCCAGTCTTGCGACAACGGCTAATAAATACTCATCACAAGAAGTGGTACGTGATCAATCGCCAGGTGGCGGGACCATCTCGTCCACGAGTAGGCTCACTAAATACTACAAAATAACCACTTCGTAGGAGTCGACGACATTTTGTGAGTCCGCCCAATACACTTCGACAAACAAACGTAGGTCTATTGCATATTTTCGTGTAAGTGATGCAGCAGGAATGAATCACATTTACAAAAAGCATGGAATAGTTACTTGATATCTTTTTGAAGTATGGACAAGATAATTCCATGCTTTTTCGTTTGGATTAAAATGCTCGCTGTGGTAATGTGGAGAAAACTGACCAGGTAATACTCGCTAACGTTGGTTTGCGATGTAATGCAGAATGTCCATAAGGAGGTCGGCGGAAGCACAAACAATGCCTCGGCGGTGGATCATAAACATCATTAATTCATCATTGTTTTGAATTAGTGAACTTATTAATCCGCCTCCCATTCGCCAGCACCTGGCCCCGCGCCCCGCTAAAAAATTGTTTGCCGTGCCGACTTAACCAAGTTCACTATTCGCGAAAAGCCAAGAAAGTTAAAAAATACGTAGGCCCGTGACTGACGGTGAGCAACTGAAATCCCCGTCGGTTTACAGATATTACGGACTGAACGCTATCACTAAGCTACACGTGTGTACATGGCCGCCTGGCTCTCGCGCTCGGGCCGGCAAATACCCGCCTCCAGCAGTTTTCGCCGAGACACACAGACCCGTCGGTCACCGTGGCGAAAAAACCCTTCACATTACAAACGTATCACATGTTTCGCCGGACCCCAGGTCACGTGTTGCTCCCGAGATGATTTCATTTCGATTAACCAACTTGTCGCGATCTTTGGCCGTAATCAAGCTACACGATAGGCCTACTTCCGCTTCGTTGAAGAAATTGATTCAAGAATCGATTTAGTGCACCCGGCCCCAACCGATTCCCATGCTCATTGTTACTGCTTATGCGGAGGTACGTTCAGTTGTTCGGGTCCGGCACACCTGGCCCCACCCGGGAGTCCACGACGTAATTTCCCAGTTCATTCTACTGTTCCAATGTTTTCACAAAGCAGAATTTGAAACGACTTGTGCTCTATGATCGGATATTTACTAATAAAATGTCACTTTTCTGTCTTCAATCCTTCGGTGCAACTGCACTAAATGAAATTCACCAGACACACAGCAGGGAATGAAAAATGTCTGTCAGAGAACCATTATCCTTTAATAGTTACATTTTACACATATCAGTGACATTTAACGGTAAACATTAGAAGCGCGTGCTGCGGGAAATGCCCGAAAAACGGCATTATTTTATATGCCATGTCCAAAGCACGCCATTAATATGCTATCTTCAATGGCCGAATTGGTTTAATTTTCAATGTAACTGGTTAAGACCTCTACCAGTTTTAAGTCATGTGTTGTTAACAACGTGAACAACACTTTTTTAATCGCAATTGAAAACACGTTAACATGCGCCGAAACAGTTTCTTTTCCTCAGTGATGTCATTTAAAGACATCAGGAACATTCCACTGCTGGGTTGGGATTTTGACTACGGCGCTTGTAATGGCAACTTTCATTTGCTAATTAAAGACTTTTTCATCCTGTGTGTCCACATTTTCTTAGAATAACAATAGAGTTGTCCGGCAGCACCTTCACTCAGATCGTTTTAAAAAGCGTTTGCGTGAAACGTTTTATAAGTCTGATCTAAATGGTAGTGCAGATATCTTACCACTGTATCTGAGAGAGCCCCACGCATTTCGCCAGGCCAAACCTTTGGGTGTGTACGTCATTCCACCGCCCGGCATCCAGCCATCCAAGAAGCGTTGAATGTCATTCTTGTAGCGTTCTTCTTTAGTGACCATATACATTAGCAGCTACAAGCAAAAGTGAAACATTAACATAGCGCCTACAATACGAATAGTAAGTCCAACTAAACACCTACATGTAAATTGAATTGTTGGTCAATTCGAAGACTGGGCATCCTACCGATTTTATCCGAGCTCAATGAAAGAAGAGACCGCTGATTCTTCTATGAAATCCCGTTTTTCCGGTTTACGGCTGTTTCCAACCACGCGTCAGGCAGAAATGAGCGCAACCATGCATGTACGCCAACATCGGTTTCATATAGATTTCAACCTAACCTACCCGAACGTTGTATGGCTCGCGCGAGCCACTACGTGTAACTTACTTTGTCAACTAAACGTACAAATATATCACAAGTAGCCTGCTTGATTTACTCATGAAAAGAATCTTATGACTTTTACAACCTAAAACTTTTGAACAATGGTGCCAGTATTCTGTTTCTCATTAATTATTCTGTTTGTGCGACATAATTGGGCCCGGCGCATGCCATTTCGTTATTTGATTTTTGGTTGAGTGATGAGTCAGGACGCTGTCGTGAAACCAGTGATGGCGGCTTCTCAGAATTCTCAATTTGTAAAGTTAACTCGCTTATATTTGACTACAGCGCCATCTATAAATCCACGGTCTATCCGGGTGCTCCTGTGGGAATGTCCGAGTTCGTGATTACGCCAGCCGATATGTCATAGAACAAAGAAACTGATCACATTCTGTGGATACAGAACCGTTCTTTCTAAAGGCATTAAAACCATTTTCCTCTCACTCATGCAAGAATTCTGCAACTATGCTCGAAAAATAGCCAAAAACCGTTGATTTGCCACTTGGCCCTCGTAGTAACGCCTTTCTAATGAGACTATATTTGACTTCATTGCTATGTTTATATCAATGCTATACACGCTTGCGTGTGAGAGGTTTCCAATAGCATGCGCTGGAGTCAACAATTTCAAGCTACATTTATGCCATTAAGGTATGTCCTAGATCAAGGAAACTGGTTACGTTCTGTGGACGAACGACCGCTCCTTCTAATTGATTAATCGTTTTCACGCATTCCAGTCAATAATTCTGCAATTACATTCTAATACTAGGCAAAAATAGTTGATTTGTCACTTGAATCTTCTGGCTATCATCGATCACCCGGGCATTGGCTGATAAGCGAAATCAAGATGGTAGATGTAAAAGGCTAATTTCGTGAATAATCAGAAAGTTTCTAAGGCCAAACAGCAACGTCGTAGAATTCAAGCACTGGTGGTATACATGTAAAAGTATTATCGAGCGTTGTTTTCGACATCGGTCTACTTGCTATTTGAAGAAAATTCTGCATCTTGTTGTAGTGTCTCCATATTGCGCAAAGTCAATTTCGGCTCGCTTACTCTACCAATTGTTTTACTACACTAGTGTGCGCGCACTGCGCATTCGAAACAGTGGAGTCGTGACTTGGCTTCTGCCCGTTCTTTGCTGATTACGACTATAAGAAGCAAAAGCCGAAAAAATTCAAGAACACGAATTTTCTATTCAAGAATTAAAGCAGGTCAAAACATTAATTTTACTAAGTAGGACCAACAAAAAGGAATCCAAAACCAGAACTTTCATTTACTCAGGAAACAAAAACTGTCCAAACCATTATTTTTAATATGTAAAACTAAGAAGCAACTCAAGAACAGAACTTATTAGTCAAGACCCAAACTTTATAACGTCAGGACTTTTAATTGATCACCTGAAGACTGATATTTTTTGACGTCAGGACCGAAAATTTGTTATGCCAAGAGAAAAATTTAACACGTCAGGACCAGTATTTAATGTGCCAGGAAAATTTCACGCCAGAAAAAAATCTTATGCCAGGAGCTCACGCGATCATCCACAGGCAGGGCCCCTCATCTAAGATAACGTCGATCGGTACCAGGTAGACCTATACAACGGCTAAGTGTTCAACAATGTCTTTCCGACTATACAATCATATACACTGTAACCATCGCAATGAGGATGAATTTCTGTTGTGTCTTCCATGTTTTACAACAAAAGTCAATGTACACTTAGACAAACTACATGTAGGCTCGGATCGCCGTCTCTCTCGGTCATCTTGCTTCTATTCGTGGTCACGTGCTTGAGGACGGTCACGTGGTGTCCTGTCATGAAAGTTTTGTACGGGGTGATAAATTTCGTGTCCTAGCGTGATAAATGTTCGATCCTGGCGTGACAAATTTTCTGATGTGTTAAATATTGGTCCAGACATTATAAATTATACAAGTCCATTTTTGGTCCTGCAGAGATTTTAATTCTAGGATAAAAATTTGTGCTCTTAAATTTTTACCGCTTTGGTTTTCCATATACGACTATTCATTTACAGTGACTCGCTGGTTCCCTGCGTGCCGCTAGGTGGTAGCCAGCACCCAGGTATCACTTAATTATTCCTCGGGAATTTTTTTTACACCGGCGTTTCTTATTGGCTCGGTGGAATTCTCAACAGGCAGCGCCTTACGCAAACAAACTTGCAAGACTGATGGAGGAAGATTAAATGTGGTCTGTTGTACAGACAAATCGGTGATTAAGATTTATGTTCAGGAAATGTGAATCCCAGAAATTGTGGTTGCACCATTTCGGAGTGCATCTTTCTACTGTCGATGACTTTTGTTTACGATACTGTCCTGTATTCATACAATATGGATAACACACCGGTTAAATCAACCAGATATGTGTTTATTGTAGATGTTTGTTCTTCACGCACGTGGCTATTAAACATTACTGCAGAAACTAAATAGTTGCTACTACTCGGCCACTTGCATGACAAGGCTAGAAATTGTTCATATAGTACGCCATTTTTTCACGTTGTTGTAAAGCTAACCAATGACTGCCGAGGTTACATCAAGCAAAGCAAAAACGCGTGCTACTGCGCGACACATGCGTGCTGGCTAGGCACCGGGAACTAGCGAGTGACAGTGAAAGCGAAGGTTGGATACCACCCAATCAAAGGGTAGCTGGCAAGCGACAAGCGCGTCACGTTTTGACGAAATTGAGAACCTCGCTGCAATTCCGGTGGGTATAATAGAAGGCAGTTCCATTTTCTTTCAAACATGGTCTGATTGGTTGGTGACGTAACTTCCATTGACACATGACGACTGATTAATTTTAACAAATGTTATTGAACAGTGACACGCGTATACATGTTACAAAGACGGTGCATCACTGTGTGACCAGGTCTGTTCCCATATTACTAGATTACATAAAAGTAAAGATAGGCAAGTGCTGCACTTGCAGTTACAACCCATGAGACTAGATGCATATGGTGACCGTTATTATCTTATCATGAACACCTTGTAATCCTGCAGCGTGTGTGATGTGTCGCTCAAAACTGTAACCCCCAAAATATTTTGTTCCATACACTATTTCATTGACAGTACCGCCTTTCTTATGCAACGCTGACCGCAACTCTCTAAAATATCGACGCCTGGACGTTATGAAAAGGCCTTAAGATCAATCAGCGATAAAAGTGCGCAACTGACCAAAGCCACTTTTTCCTTTTAATGGAAAAACTAATTTAGTTTTATCCGGTCAAAACACGTGCAGAATAAGTTTCAACAAACCAAATGTCACTAAAATTTGCGCAGGCTCTATTTGTAAATTATTAACTCTGCATGCACCTGCATAATTACAATCAACCTTCTTGTCTCTAAAAAGGTATAGTTCAGCGGTGTGTTGTGAGGTGGTTACGTAATTTGTTTACTTCAAAGGATTACAGATGTCCGCGTTGCTGCCCATACCTAGTGTCAGTCATCATTTATTGTTCAATGTAGACGGGGTATCAGCGCTGTTGCGGAGTGTCTCGGAAACAGGCATAAAAACAACGCTTTGTGACAAAAAGCACATTTGTTTTTCAACACCATTTTAATGAAATTTAAAACCAAATGCACCGATCATTAGACTTTAACATCAGCGGCCCATTTTTGACGCGCTACCAGAAGTTCACAAGCGGAATTTTGTATTTGAAATTTGATTATAAGCAACAAAAACTGATGTCGTGTTGACAACCTTTTTATCACAGTGGTATGAGAAAGAAAAAAAGAAAGAGCAAATACAAACGGTAATATGATACAATCTCCTTATCAATGAGCCTAGCAAGCTACGTTTTGAAGATGAATGTACATGTAAATTGCATGTTACGATGGTTTGCATCATTCAGTTTTAGTTCTCATTGCAGCAGACTTTGATGTTAGTCGAATAAGAATACAAGAATAACAGTTATTTTTCCTGTTGATGTGTAGGCGGCTTAGAATCGATTTAGTTTTTACATTAAATGTCTTGAGCCTGGAATTGTACCGATGCGGTTTGTGAATATCTCATTAAATCATAAAACTACAAGCTACAAATCCGCGAAGCTCTTTGCAAACAATGAGTGAAGAGGCGTTGGCACTATAACTACTGATGTGAATATCTGTTCGACAAACTACAGTAAATGGACTAAATTTACAAAAGCTGTGCAGAATTTTTCAAGATCTTTGAATGATTTTAATTTAGTTTGAGTTAACCCCAAAATTACAAAAACAAGGAAAATCATAGACTCACTTGGTAGCCAGGTTTCTTTTCGTCCCAGGAGAAAGACCAGCCAACATCACTCTTGTAGTTTTGTTTAGCAAGATTCAGATACTTGTTGTCATTTGTAGCACGGTACAGCCAGGCAGCCGCCCAAACAAGCTCATCCTCGTAGTTACTGGACCTAAAGTAGCCACACTGCAATAATTAGCTCTACCCGGCACGCCTTCTGCAAAGTTAAATCATTCACACGGAAAGCTATTGTGGGATCATTTGCTCCATTTATAATTACATGTTTATATTCCCCGGTGGCTTGTGTGATCTCCCAAAAATCGCATAGTAAAATCTGTTTAACACAACCGAGGTCACTGTTCAATCATTATGTCAAGAACTGTAATATTTCATCACTCGCAAGACTACCCAGCTTTACCTGAACGCGTCCCGGGTCACGGCACCATTAATATCTCATCTCCATTATTATTGACATTATCAGTAAGATTACACAGCGTCTTGTGTTTTCGTAGATTAGACCTTACGGGCGGAAATCGGTTTCAAGAACCACAAGAGGCTGTTATCTGGTCTTCCGTCAAAGAAACTAACTTTTCTTATAGATTTTTACTAGACCTGGAAAGGATGGTAGTCCGTTATTACTTCAGAGCAGGACCAACAAGTTGGCTTGTCATTGCATCTGAGTCGTTTCATGAGCAGTAACCAGTTCTCAGCCGAGTGTGGGAACCAGTTTTATAGCGGTAATTGACGTAAATGAAATGTTTGTTTCGTTGACAGAATTCGTTTTTTTTTGTCGCTTTAAGGAATAAGCTCTCATTTATCTTACCCGTAAAACGAATTTGCGTCCGGCATGGCGCCGGTATATTTTCCCCTGTATCTGTTGGCGAAGTCAAATAATTCTTTAGCGTGTCTGAGCAGCTCAGCAGAATACGATGGATCTGTAAGGGCACGTGAAGAGTGAAGGCGTCCATTAGGCAATCACTAGCTATTTAGAAATCATGCACGACGCGTTTTTTTGTAGTCACGTTGCTTGAAAGCTGAGCTATGGGAAGTCATGACTAGGTCTTGATTAACCGCGTACCGACCTAATACACGTCGAATTTGAAACTTTTCGTCTGGGCCATTCTAAAAGATCAGAAACGTTTTGAAAGTTGACTTCCACCTGCCTCCGATATTGGGCAACTCGATGCACACCCGAATAGCTTGAGAGCAGACACCATGTCATAAGCATGGAAAGTTCATGGGTCCCTCGAGATTGTCTGCAGGCATGCATTAATTCTATCGATAGGTCCATTGTTGAACCTGCGCTACCTAGCTCATTTCGAGTACGCCCTTCAATTGCAGTTCGGTTGTGTATTCAGGTTGCAGAATGGTAAACATTATTGGGGGGAGGGTGGCAGCGACACAAGCAAACTTCTTTGATTTTGCCACCTGCACGCGGTCTAAAATTTCATATCTTTGTTCGTCGCCAAATTTACAACCCCCATAGGAGTGCAGATTTTGATGTTCGGGGAGGGGAGGAGACAGGGAGATGACCAAACAGAAATTGGGTACACATGTTTCAACAAAAGTTCTCGCGGAAGCGTCTATTCTTAGAGCTGAACGCTTAATATTTTTTAATATGATAAAATCTCACTTTTTGTCTTGAAAGCAATAGCTCCAGCTGCCATGGCGGCTGCGGTTTCTCCTGCCAGCTCAGATCCTGGATTTCCCGTAGTTATTTTGTAAGCAGGACGGTTTTGGTTCATGCCCTCTGGAGGTACCCAGGAGGCGTGGTCGGCGTGGCCATTTCCAACCTTGGAGAGAAAGAAGAATGAAAAGCATAGAGGCGATGTGTGTATGTGTGTGTGCATGCGTGTGCGCACGCGCGCGTGTTTGTGCGTGTGCGTATAAGTTTGCGTAGTCAGTGTGTGTATGCAATTGTGTTTGTGTGCGTGTGTATGTGCGTGCGTGCGTGTGTGTGCGCACACGCGTGCGTGTGTGTATGATTGTGTGTTGTGTGTGCTGGTTGACGGAGCAAGGCTACTTTCGTTTGTGATCGACAATGGCGAACATGTTTTCGGTGGAGCAGCATGATAATTCTATACAGTCACTATCCATTTCCATTGTTTTGACTTCCCGAAATATACATGTACTATTTTCGCAACCTTAATGACGTGGCTTTTGTGTGTTCATGTTGTAGCTACGTCAGCGTTGATAATACAAAAAATAACTAATCGTTAACGGCTGTGCTACCCATAACATTTGGAAGCATTTGATATAAATAGGGGTGCACTTGCATGATTGAGGGTGCATCAGTAATTCCATATACAAGGTGCAGCACACCCCTTCCACGGTAAACACCTTGCTTGATACTGGTACGTTTTAGACAAATACTGGAATATCTGACATACCTGTCCATAAAATTCGTCTTTCTTCGTATGTGCCTTGATGAAATAGTCGAGGGGCCATTTGACACATTCATACATCCAGTCCAATTGTCCGGCAGCTTGATAAGCGTCCTTGTATTCAATTAGCCCCCAAACAAGAGTTGTCGTGGTCCACGCCATGGGGAAACCAAATTTCACGTTGTCACCAGCTGTTAAGGAGTAGACAAATCAGCATTAATGTCCTGGCGGGAAATCTTACAACGACATGCTCCCTAATTTAAAATCAACATTCATGTACAGCGGCAAGGCTTACTGATCGAAAACGAATCAACTTCAAACCAAAAAGAAATCGAGTCTTCAAACTAGTTTTGGACCAGTATTGAAGGTGGGGCTTCCCGGAAAATGAGAATGCAAGCAGAAGACCAACCAGTTGTAATTTCAATGTTAATATTGACCAAGTATCATAAAATTAATACAGACAATGTCTTGAGAAAGCAAGGCCATCGATTGATATCTACAAGACATCACTAAGAAGCATTATAATTAAACAAAAATAATTAATTTGAAATTGTTCAAAAGACTGGATTGAGTGGACAGATGAATACATGTGTATTACTGTAAGCATTCGTACTGTATGAATGTGATGTGTGAATGAGTAGGCGCAATTCTTCTAAATAAATGTATATGTTTTGTAGTTGTGCATATGATTATCAAATCTTCAAGAATAAAGATGCTTGGAACTGAGAACCTCTGAGCGTGACAGCATTCAATGAACTCCATGTGACCCACAATGCAGCGCAACCGTGTGGACGGCCTGCGTCGTAGTAAAAAATCTTACCCTTAGGCCGTTTTATTAAAGGTCGTTGCTAGGACGGCCTTAGACACGTTATTGTGAACTCTACACGGGCTTCTAAGAGCGAAACATTGCAAGTCACGTTAACTTGAATATTTGCACTTCAACGACCGCCTTCACGAGTCAAGTTGATGAACTGTGTGAAAATCGAAGACAAAATTACGACGGTCTTAGCTACAACCGGACTTACGGCCTATAATAAAATGGAAACCTTCATTTCTTAAATTTTGCATTATACTTGGCTTGACACTAGCTTGATATTTGTATGTCAAATTCCACACACTTGTCGATGAAATAGGTCTTTTTCAGGTATAGCTCTGGAGAAAAATAATATCAAACAGTGCTTGAAATTTGCATTTGTTACACCAGCGAGAGCAAATACGGTTGCATACATGACATTCTTAAAATTTTGATACCAAAAATAAGTAAAAAAATGCCAAGTACTGGCCGCCAAATATTTTCGTGTGCGCGCGTGCGCGCGCGTGCTTCGCGTGCGTATGTGTGTATCACTTCTTACCATCGTACCATCCTCCAGTTAAGTCTTCCCCGCCATTTCCCCTATCCTGAAGGGCAGAGTCACCTCTCCAAGAGATGCGCTTGTTTCCCGGAAGTTTACCAGATCGCTGAGCTTCGTAGAACAGAATAGACTTCTCCAACACTTCGTTGTAGTTGTACTTCGTATTACCATTGTTCCCATCGACTGAAACAGACGCAGTACCGGTGCACTCCAACTTTCAAAATTTACTTTTTCACGAAATGATATTGTGAAGTGGTAAGACCTCAAGTCGTTGGAATGAGAACTCTAAATATAATGATAGCACAATATTTCAAAAAAGAATCGAATGCTATTTTGTGGGACGGAATCCAAAAGGTATTTTACATGAATACAGGTTAAATATCCCGCCTTAATTTCAACTTATATTTGATGAAAAAATCATTAACTCACTGGGCTTGTTTGTTCTGTTTGGAGTGTCGGTCACAACAGTGTTGCCATCGTTACCCTGAAGAACAATGTGTGCGGAAGGATTTCCATCATGACCAGAGAACCTAGCTACGAAGCTCATTTTAAGAGTGTCACCGGGGTTCAGTCGGGCGTTCCAGTCCTTATTCTTAATTTCGCAAGTGCGTCCGCTACACCACACCTTGTCGGCTTCCCAGATCTGAAATAATGTTGCTGATTAGACAGCGTGCTGATGTTAGTACGTTTGGTTATTTTCTCTATTTAGGGGCGTTACGCCGCTGTTAACCTGTAAAAGTCGAATTCTTAACCCATGTTCTCACCCATTTGGCGAAATGGGCAAAAAGGTCCGCCTCAGCGAAACAAAAACTTCTAAAAAAGTAGAAAACGAGACAAAATTCCACTACAAAGGCAGGAATTACCAAAATTCGGCGAATGCACAATTCATAGCTCTGAACGTACCCTGTGAATCTTAGTAAAAGCTCAACATTCTCAAAAGTTGGAGCACCCCAGTTTTAGGCTGGGTGCGCGCATGTAACCGTAGCGCTTTAGGGATGTACAACATAACTACAATTTTGCAACTGACCTGTTGCAAATTGAGACGGCAACTCAAATTGCTGACAAAACATGCGCATTTTTAGAATTCAGTTTTCGGGTTGTCCAGACCCAGTAAATTTTGAAGCGTTTTTGTTTAGTCGTTGATGTTCTCGTTGATAACTAAAATGAAATGGTCTCACGGTGAGGAATGTCTCAAAATGAAGTGGTCTGACGGTGGGGAATGTTTTAAGACTAATTTCATGAGCTTAGGGATTTATTTTATGTATCTTGCTTTTGACCATTAAATGGTGATGTAATGGAGGTTTAACTAAAATTTCTGGGTTACGCGAGGCCATTTCAAAAATAAACAATCTAACCTAATTTCAACTTAATCTAGGTCAACTTACCTGTCCTGATTCGTCTTGAAGACATATTCATTCTCTCAAAAATGTGAGAATCATAAATACAACCAACATGTGTTTAGAATGATTGTTTTAATCTAGTACTATTCGTAATAGCTCACCTCGATGTCCTTGACATCTGTAGAGAAAGTAATGGTGGCCTTCCATCCATTCATGGGCTTGTTCACCCTAATACTGAACTCGGCGTCCATGCCATTACCCCAGTGGGACCTCAGTGTGACGGGCACGCGCGCCGAAGCCGCCGCCAGGATTGACGTGAGAATAAGAAGACGCATCGCGTGTCTGCCCCGGCTTACGTTTGGAGCTTACAAACCCACAAGATGGACAGCCAGGTATTTAAAGGCTGGTCTGATACCTTATCGGTTCGGACAGACGCTATCTACCGAGTTTCGTGCGTGAGAAACACACTGAATAAACCAAGGGACAGGGGGTGCACACATGTTATGTCTTCATGTGAAAATTTGGAAAATGTCACGTCAAGAGCATCAAATGTTACCTGTGCATACGCGTGTATTTTATATTATCTGTTTGCATTCAAAAGCGTCAAATTGGGAAGCTGAGAGAAGATTTAGTGACTTACGGCAATGTGGGTGATGGTAACGGTTTGAGCTTTCCCAAAATCGAGTTACGGGTGCACCAAGGCATTGTGAAGTGCAATGGATAGTGACACCGATGTTTATTATCCCGCTGTTACATAAAGCCAATGAACTCCAAACTTTGCTCAGACGACGATAATGTTCGCAAGACGTCATCAGCGAATTGACGGTTGTTATTATGCATCTGTTAATAAATTGGTGATAAAATGACTCCTAACATCATAGCTAACACAACTTTAGTAACGTCTCTCCAAACTGTAAATGTGGTGACCATCAGTCTTTTCCTCATATTTTCTTCAAATGTCATCGAGTACCTGAGAGACTCACTTTTTCGTGCACTCAATGAAAACCAATCAATTGTTAACGATCTCAAGTCTTGTAATAATATCCCTACTAGAGTTTCATTATTATTGAATGGTAGTCCTAACCTAGACCTCATTCTCAACGAATTCCTCATAAGCAACGTTAGTAAATTTTTATGTACCGTTTATCAATATTGTTGCATCTGATTTCCATACATGAATCTGTACATATTTTTGTTTTTATACATTTGTAATAGCATATCTAAGTATTGGAATACTTATATTAGATACTACTTAATTGCATATACCTCTATGTATATTAGTTTCATTTATGAATTGTTTACAACCCAGATATGCTTCGCGGTTTCTGGGTTTGTTATTATTTCTTTGTACATGTATGTTCTGTGTATTCTTCAATAAATATATATCACTTTAAAAAAATCAAAAAATCATAGCTAAGTTAACGGAAACTTGAAATATGGATTGAATTGAAGAAAGTGAACGAAATGGTATCAGGACGGCTTGGTAGTTACAGAGCTTCTTTCAGAGAACACATACTTCTAGCTTTCAACAAAAGGTACGAGTTTTGCTTTCAATATCAGCGTCCTTTTCCACGTGATTCCCTTAAGACTGTTCAAACCAGTTAGAGTTATTTATAGAGTCCGATATCGTACATTTATGTGATTGAGTAAATGAAGATGCATTGTTTACCTGGATAAAAACTAAAATAGAATAAAGCCGTTTACTCTCATATAAGCGGTCTCATTACATTCCTACCGTGACACGATTCTATCTCCGTTACCAACTCAAGTCATAGACATTGCGTACATGCGCCATTTTCGAATTCCTACCCCAACAAACTCTGACGCGTCTTCTCGAGTCGCTCATAGTTTCATTGTTAGTAACGAAAATGGAATCTTATCACAGTAAGGACTTTTGCGATACTGATTTTATCAGAGTCAAATGCCTAATTCGATTTTCGCTTTTTAGCCAGCCAAACGAGGTGTAATACAGCTTCAAATAAAAAGTCTTTAGTAATAGCGACCTGAGAAAGAGTGGCAACAGTAGTAAAGTTTCAGCTGGATAAGCTTAATGAACAAAGTATTTTCAAATTGAGGCTGTAATTTTGCTTTATGTAAACCTGGCAGGTGTTCAGATAAGTCAACAGGCTCATGGTCTCAGTGTAGAGTTGAGCATCGGCACCTGAGAGACGGTTGAGAAAAACTACATATTAAACTTTGAAGGCCATAGTCAATTTGAAGCTGGTGGCTAGTGCCACCGAATTCAGCGTGAACAGGGAAAGTACTTAATTATCCATGTACTTGCGTCATGAATTCTTCGCCAAGCGCCATATTAGCTATTTACTCTCTCTTTAAGAGAAATCTGCATTGATGACGTCAGACTTAGTAACTTTGAGAATGGGGACTATGTACACTGTAGCAGATTACGCAAATGACATCAAAATGTCACGTGACCTGAAATTTTTATGAGCTTGGTTTGAAAGAATATCGGACTGCCAGTTCTTTCCAACTCCAGAAATCGCACTTGTTATGACTAAGGAAAATTAACCACGATACGTTGCCTAAATCAAAACTATTTTTTTTAAATAAGCAAGAGTTGAATGTCGCTTTAATTTCATGAGCGACTTGATGAGACAATGCCTTGCGGTAACTAACAGTGAACTCAACTCTGTATTTAAAAAAAAATGAGCGCCACCATGCGCACATCGAATTGGTCGGATGTCAGCGTACTTCAGGCTTATAAAAAACAGACATTTGCCACCTACCTATTTTGCTTAGGTGACTTTCTTTTTACTTCTAACGTACAGTATTCAGCACTTTCAGTAAGTGACGATTCTCATAGCAAGAAAAATGTTTATTGATTATAGAGAAATTTTATTATCAAAAGAAAGAATATATGGAAGACAAGCCCATAATCAAAAATTATGTGAATTTTTGTACTTTGATAATGCTCGTGTTGTGACAATAATAGCTCATATCGACATCGTAAAAGCGACACAAAATCCGTTTTCCCATACTTCGCCAATGGGTACACTTGATTTGCCGGGTCAAGCACCAGAGACATCTAGGTGGAGTTCATTAGCTCTAGGACCTTGCTAAAAAGCAAGACATGGCGAGATAACGTGATATATTGCTGTGTATTTTAAACGAGAAGACGTGGTATTGGCTACATGTAGAATTTAGCGAGGCCCTTACTAGCGTTTAGTGAACTCTACCCTGATTTGGTCTGGGAGCTGGAAGTCGTCAACGAGAACCAGTCAGATGCTTCAGCCGGTAGACCCGGCGGAATCGGCGATGGGAATTAAATGCAGTCAATCTGTTGGACAATTGCGTAACGATTGACACCAGTAAGGATATCGCAAAGACCTTCAGGGCAAGTCTTCGGCTTTTACTTCTTCGTACCCTATGGCTTCCCGTCTGTACTTCTTTTTTCTGCGCATGCGTACACACATGAGGCCAGTGAAGATCATTATACCAAGGAGAGCAAGAGTACACGTTGGTACTAACATGGTTACAGTTGTGCTCACCCGGTGAACATGAAATTCCCGTCCATGGATAGTCTGCAAAACAAAGCATTTGCGGGATTCTTTAAAAGAACTGACAATTTTACAATGGTTCGTCAATTTTGAAAACGTTTTCGAAAAAGCATTCGGCGTTTTACACCTTATACAATTAGATTTGCAGTTAGATCTTTTGTTTATTACGTTTTTGCCGCCCACCCCCTCAGAATGCACTTGCGACAGTTAACGTTCAATTGCCACGGTTCGCCCGTCATACATGGATTTTTGGTCTTATGTTGGCAAAGAGTTCGATCCACCCTAACAGACGCTAAATGTCTGAACGCCACCAATGGAACCAACCGAGCTTTAAAGAAATTGAATCCAAAGCAGTTGCAGTCGTATACAAACCGTTTTTTCAGTTGTAGAATTTGAGATCCCATAGTGCTGGTCATTTGATTTACCAGCACTGTTGGCGGCAAGGTAACTGATATCTAAAGGAGACTCAGTCTCCTCGGTCCCTGTTTCCTGTACATCGCTTGGTGTGGTAGTGGATCTCACCCAGTCGTGGCTCGTATGGTTTGCATCCTCAAAAGTAGATTTAACAGCTGTTTGTGTTGCGCTGGTTATTGCGCCTGTCGTGTCAGTTTTACACCTGTACCTGTGATAGATTGAATTGGCTGCAATATATTGAGATTGAATGTATAGGGTTAATTTTTTATACCGCACAATTTCCCTATACTGCAAATGAATTCATGTAATTCGCGTTGCTTTTGCACACATATAACAAAACTACTGCCAGTAACAAACCATTTTTACATTCACATTTTTTCATATCAATTCACAAGACACCGCCAAATTTGTGTACTTGTTTTAGGCGGCGATAGCCCAAGTAGGCTACAATTTGCTTGCAAGTTTTATTGATACATGTATGTGGTTCTCATGGTGCTTTTGTTTGAAGTCGATTCCCGTGCACAATATGTTTGGAGCTACAGGCAGTGATGGCGGTTACTATAAAATAAATGTACCTTTGGATGGCATTGTAATAGCTGACATCAATATTCTGGCAAACCTCGTCACCATAGCAAATCGAGGGAGCACGGTATTTTGGTGGTGACCTCTCGTGGTTCAAGATGTCAGCAATCTTAATGTGAGCTTCCATAATGACTTCACGAACACAATCTTTCAAGGGGTCGTTCACCGACAAAGACGGTCGAAGCGCACAGAGGGTTGAAAGAATCATTCGAATGGTTAGGAAGAATCCCTAAAAGTAAACAATAGTATTAGACTATCGTCCATGATGTAATGCGTACTCGTCGTGTAAAAACAACACACTATTAGAGAGCCCTAGATATTAATTGGTATTCAATAAACCAAGAACATGGCGCAACTAGAGTGAGTTAGAGCGCGATGAAATTTCTTCTGCAAGGAGAAGTCTGGGGTGGTGTGGGGTTAAATAACATACTACTGTCGTCTAGTAACGTTACCGAGGGAGTGGGGTCTAGTTGGAAAAGCTTTTCTATATTTTGGATGTAGAGCTCAAGTGTAAAAAATTAACGCCACGAGTGTTCACTAATGCTCAGGTGTCTTCTCATGTTGGACTCGTATTTAAGTCTTAACTAAAAGATGTTGTTACCCCTTGAATTGAAAGTAAGAGTAATTTTGAAATCATGAATTTTTAAGACATCTTTGAATTAAAGAAGTGAGAGCTTTGACGGCCATTTTTTGTGTGACCCCAAGAAATTTGAGCATTAATTTTAAAAGGAAACGCAACTGTTTGTTACCTTTAGTAGAAATCTAAAATCCTGGTTATTTTCCAGAGAATCTGATAGTTTTATTTTCGATGTTGATTACTATTCGCTTGGCGACTATGCATTAAACATACAACACTAAAACGAGACGTAAACGGACATAGCGAGTATGACAATATTTTACCTCAATGGAGGTGAAGTTTGCTGGGACGTTTAAGTCACCTTGTATTGTTCCATGAAAAGCAAATGCACGCCAGTGGAACAATAATTAACGCGGAAAATGTACTTCCAATGTAACCAGAAGTCTGAATTTTCTACCAAACGTAACAACAAAAACGGAATTTTATGCTTATCCCTTTAAAGTCGTTGGAATCATGTTCTGTTGTCAAAAACGACCACAATTATCTAGTTGCTAGATATGAATATGTCAATCTCAATATCGCGTGGAAAATATGCTGCAAACATTTAAGTCTTGCGAGCACGCCACCAGTTGGCCACATCGCTTGACCTAATGGATATCAGTCTGAAAAGATTTCCGCCATCGACCGGGACTCGTACCCAGAACCTTCTGCTGTCTAGTTACTCTTCTAAAGCAACAATATTCGCTTGAAAGTGGTTCCTGGAATTTCCTTGATAACGGAAAGATTGCCCTATCGTGGTAAAGAATATTATCATGATGAGACCGATTTTATGATAGTGAAAGGTCTCATTAGAGTTTGCTGAGTGGTACGCAAAACACGGCAAAAGGCAGTTTAAAACTTGTTTTGACAAAAGGCGCGTGTTTATGGACCCTTTAAAAGCTGTATCGGATTCTCATTATTTTCAAAAATATTGTGATGTTGATTGAACATCTCTCACTGGGATTAGTTTTCACTGACTTCCTTAGCGTCAAATTTAAAGTTTCTCACCAAAACGAAATGATAAGAGTATTTGATATTACGTAACGAAAATCACTACCTACATGTAAACAACTCTAAAACCCGTTTATTGTTTGATACGACTTAATTCATAGAAAATTTGTGAGTTCGCGAAACATAATCTAGACACATGCCGCAACATTTGTGATTGTATTTTGTTGTGCTTATTGACTGGCGGTTGCTTAATGAGCGAAACCATCTGCTACCCCCGACCATAAGTAAAGAACACATGTTGAGTATTTTTCATTAATCCACGACCTCTTTTATCGATCGTTACTCAGAAATGATAAGATGGGAAACTGGAAGGGCTCACCTGCAGAGTTTTAAAATGTATCACGAGGTTTGTGAATATGAAATACCACCCAATGCTGCCGTCTGCTTAACAAGGTGGTGGATGTAGTTACATAACGCTACCTTCTGTCACAGCGCCACCTATACGGTAAAGCCTAGTGGAGTCATGATGAACAATACACGGGATTCCGTGGGTGGGCACGAGTGCGCATGAATGTCTTGGTATGGATATTTGTCGTGAACATTTCGTACGGGAATGGGCTTGAAAGTATAAGGTCTAGTTGTTTAGTTGTTTTGTTTGAAGCGTTGCAATTTTGCGTGCGCCAAAATCACAAATTTGTGCGATATGCATCTATTTAGTCTGTTCTCTGTGGTTGCAGCAATTGGAAGCCACAAAGACACTTCACAATATATAAAAAAGTATACTGATGCATTTCTCTACATCACCAATCGGAATTATTGAATGTCATTTCCAACCAATCGGAATGTCCGATTGTTACTTCATTCTGTTAATCAATGAGAAGCCATGTTATATGGCCTAACCGCAATGCTACTGCTGGGAAAAGGGCAAATGAACGATACCTTGATGACGCTAAGTTTTTCAAGATGGCGACTTGCAATTGGAAATCTTAACCATATATAGGCCTATGTCATTCGTCAACAGAATTGAGTTAACTAAGACTGATGACAAGCTTATTGATGATGGAGTTGTTTTGAACAGGTTATATCATTATAATCAATACCATGATGGCAATTACTATAAACGTGAACATGTTCTCACTAAAATCGTTAATGATAATGCCAAGCCTTTAAACTGTTAACTTAAATTCATCATATGCTACAAGTCTAGAAAAACTTTTAAGCCTAGCGATGCGGAACAATACCAAGTTGCAGCGACTCCTGTTGAGGACGGATTTGATTTGTAATTTTGAATGCCTTGCGGTTGCTTGTATTCATCTCACTCATGGTAAATCAAGATATGTCGATCTCACTACTTGCTTGCTTCACGACGGTTACGTTTTCATATTTTGCAAAACTAACGGGTTGCAATTTACTCGTACTCGAATAGTATAAAATACTTCTGTTTTGTATTTTGAGACTGACCTGTCACGTTCAAGAATCTTAGAAGCACTCATCATTCTATTTAAGAATTCTGGCTTGAATTCTCGAGAGACTAGTCTCAGACCGTCTTTGAAGTTATACACTTTATGTTTAGTCTCTAATGTTGGAGCTTTATTTTCATTTGCCGAACTTGTGTCCCTTGTACTTTTGTAACGAATCCGAAAGTTTACGAAGTATGCGCACTTACAGTGGTCAAATCATTTCTTCTACCAAAACTGATTCATGTTTTATCTTCTTTGCCAATCCCTAATAATCTGTTTTGTCAAGAACTAGAAAAACTGTTTTTTCACTATATTTGGGGAGGAAAGTGTGACAAAATTAGGCGCAAAACCATGATTCAACATTATGAAATGGGTGGTTGTAAAATGATAGATGTTTACTCTTTTGTAAAGGCAATTAAGATAACATGGATGCGTAGGATCTTAAAAGCCACAAATTCTACTGCATGGTTAAATCTCATCTTAAACACTGATTTGATATCATTGGAGTGTCTAAAATTTGGGAACTATTTCTACAAATATGCAGCATCTCGAACTGAGAACCCTTTTTGGAAGGAACTATTTAACTTTCTGTATGATTTTTCTAATATAATAGATCAGGAGGAAATACCATATCAGCCAATTTGGTATAATACTAATGTATTGATTGGTGGAAAAACTGTATTTTGGAGAAGATGGTTTGAAAAGGGTGTTTATTATATCTCAGACCTACTAGACGAGCATGGATATTTGTTATCTTTTGAAGGTTTTTGCAAAAAGTTCAATTTTAGACCAATATTTTTGAATTTTTATGGGCTCAAGGAGGCTGTTTGTCAAAAATGGAAAATCTCAAAAAGAGACAAGTTTTCCTTCTACGCACCCTCTATCCCAATTTTTGTGAAATTGTTACTTGCAGACAAGAAGGGAACAAAACATATATATAACACTTTGGTGCTAAACAAATATGCCCGGCCTAGGTCTGAGATGAAGTGGCAGGCAGAACTTGCAATACCTGACACTACAGAATGGTGGAAATTTGCCTACTTTCTGAATTTTACACTTGACGTGAAACTTCGTTGGTTTCAATTTAGACTGTCACATAGGATAATTAGCTGTAACTCTTACCTTGTCAAAATTGGGGTAACCAACTCCCCCTTGTGTACGTTTTGTAAGACTGAACCTGAGACTTTGCTTCACTTATACTGGCAATGTGATGTTGTTCAAAATTTTTGGAACAATGTTGAAGGTTGGGTTAGAAACAAAACTAATATTTCCCTTGGTACAAATGTGCTTACAGTTTTCTTTGGAAACAGATGTAGAAGCCAGCCAATTCAAAATTTAATCTTGTGTCTCAGCAAGTTCCATTTATATAAGCAACGTCTCAAGGGTAAACCTCCAAATTTAATTGTATTAACAAAAGAAATTAACAGTTATTACTCCAGTGAAAAACATATTTATTCAAAAAATTTACAAATGGAAAAATTTACAAACAGGTGGTCACAAATGCATAATTTGATAGCAATGTAAGGATATTTTATCATTCCAAAATACTCTCCCCCCTCCTTTTTTTTCAGAGCCATATACTACTATATTGTCTTGTATGTTTTTGTTTTCTTTTGTTAAATCTATTTCAAAATCCGGTTCACGTATATTTTTAACTTAGTAAACTTTATTTTCATTGAATTGTAAAGTAAGGCAAGGGAATCCCAGACCTTTGTCCTTACTTATGTTGAACTGGGAGAATAAAAAAAAAAAAGTATGCGCACTTGATTATGGTTTCCGTGCCTTTTACGCATTTCTTTCTCAGTGTCACTGTTCTGTTTCAGCGCTCGATCTGGCTACCCGCAGGTCGCCAATGCGACCTCAGATTGTGTTTGGCGGCCTGAAAAATCTCAAGTCACCACTTCAAGTATCAAAATCAGACAATAATTCCCCCTAAATTAGTTTCAAAGTTCGTGTTGACTTCCAAACTTTAAATTACATTTTTCATAGTTCCATTACCTTTGATTAAGTATTGTTCGTGCATTTGCCACCACAGCAATCAGCAGACACCAAGCACGCGCTTGAAGTACAACAGGCAGTAAACAGAAGGAAGTCGGAATTGTTCGTCAAAAATCGGGCAAGATCGGTGAAATGCGGGTCACCAGTGCATGCGATCGTCAATACGTTCTGTGTTCGTTTACCGGCGGGAGGAATTGAGTTAGATAATGAATGCACATTGAATGGACATTTGAGAGGTACATGTACATGTACAGTACGGTTAGGAATCTCAGACTGGGGCACGGTACGACTACCGCACGACCTTTTTTAGTCAACGATTTCTACGCCGGAATCGGCAACCTCAGATTCCACTTGGCGACCTGGCATTTTCAGCTTTGTCGACCTCAGATTTCGTTTCGCGACCTGGGATTTTTGCCAGGTCGTCAAATGCGACTTGGCGTTAAGCTAAGCGTCGAGCGCTGCCTGTGATGGATATACATGTAGTAGTCCGATATACTGGAATATATTTGCTAATATTTTTACTGTGTGTCGTCTTTTTTCCAACAATGACGTTTCGAGAGATCTCTACATAATGTAAAAGTTTTCCGTGAACATTAACAAGTGGGGAAAAATCTGCAAATCCTACATGTGTGAACATCTTACCTGTGCAGCGCGCACGCATCTGTGCTTTGTGCTCGCGCAGTAGGCATTTCAGCAGAGAAATCCCTGAACTGGAAAACGTACATACCCAGTCTGGGACTTCGGCAGCCTTTTTGATGACGTCATCGAAGCATTGTATCATGGAACAGTAACCATGAGATCTACCGTTCAACCAGTTTTCGCTGAGATTTCTAAAAAAACACCGTTTTGCACATCCGTTCCACAATAAGTCTCTAGACATGGTGTTCATCATTAAGAGACATATATTTCAATACAAAAACAACTTTGTTGAGGTATAGGTTTAATTTGTTAAATGTCTGTGGTCTTCATTTTCCAAGTGTAGACTAGTTCACTTCGTTAGTTGAGGGTACATTTTTGATTGCTCACTTGGATCAGAAAGTTTTTTGTAGTCCACAAAATTAAAGTCAGACCCTAATGAAAGTTGACATTTCTTAAACATGACTGCCATTTTTGTGTCCTCTAATGGATACATGTATGTGTGCAAATATCGTGCACCGGGATGTTTATTTAGCGACAAAAATCACTGACAAACAAATACATGTAGGCCATAACCTTCCATCTTAAATGCAACTACAGAGACATTCTGAACCCATGAAAAGCCTTCAGCTAGCGCGGATGACCTACGTAAATCTAAGTTTTTCCAATTCACTAAACTATTACCTTAGGAGGTTCCATTTATCTCCCATGCAGAATGCTAGCTCTGCACTCTTCGCCACATTCTGTTTACATACTTGCAATCTTGCGAGAACCTGTGACGAAAATATTTGTTCATAGACATTCACCCTCTTGCCACGACTGTTGACATCGGCATTTCCGTTTTCCAATACAGTCCTGTTGAAAGTAGGCAAAACACAGTGTAGGGAGCGCAGGTCGTTATAGTAATCCAAATATACAGCAGAAGTCCTCCACTCGTATGCAGAGCTGGAACTGTGCGAATGGAAATCCAACAACGCCGTTACTGAATTGTTGATCCCTTTTATAGTAGAAGTGAGAAACGATTGCTTTGTTGTTACCGGCCTATAAACTTCAGGTGTAAGGCTTGAACTGCCAGACTGAGTTGCATGTGTTGAAGTTACAGTGCCTGTCCCATTATGGTGCCCGATCGCTAAGTCCACCTCGTGTAAAATCTTCTTTTTTACTGCGTCCACCGATTCTTTATAATCACTGTAGTTGTTGTTATTTAGGTTAACTGTACTCTCCAATTTTTGCACAAGATGCTTGAGAATATTAGCAATCATATCCGCCATTGTAGCGTCTACCGGATCTGTCAAACGCGTGAATGTCAAGGAAAATAAAAACAACTGTGGCAGCAGCATATTGATGAAATTCTACGAGAGTATTTTACATGAACAAATCCTCACCATCAAAAAGGCTTATCGAGTCGCGTATGTTCCAGGAAGACCCACTTATTGGACTCCTCTTCGGGAAGAGACACTTTCTTCAGTATAGTTAATCGGTGCAATCAGCTACAGTCCGTATTATCGTGTGAAGAGGAAAATCGTAGATATTGACAACTGTATTAGATTTTATTAATTTTTTCGTGAACATGACTAATAGCTCAAGTTTCAAAAGTGACACGTGATTATCACACCTGTTGTTGACGGCTTACCTATAATTGGACTCGTCTGTTTATTAATGTCAGAACTATATCGATTTATACAAACAGTTCAGAATGCAATGACCATTCCGACCTGGAAGACAACATTAACTAAAAATTGGAAATGACTTTGGTTTAAACTGAGCAATAACCGTTTGAAGAATTCTTTACCACTTAGTGCCTGACGTTGTTTTAGTTCAAATTGTAGATATTCTTGGATGCAATGGCGTGTATAACAGGAGTCAGATCATCAATGACGTGAAAACAGGGTTCATACATGTATTATCAACTTTCATTAAATAATCAACACATAAGTACTATATCCACGCGATATCATTTTTGAAGCATTAAGTGAAGTAGACGCTTCAGTAGGTGAATACAAGAACTGAACTGTGATTTCCGTATGCTACCAAAGTGGGGCGCAGCTTGTAGCGATCTTAGTTCCCGGAAACTTGCGGTGGATAGATTATCCGTAAGTACTGCATGCGGGGAGTGTATTGTTCGCATAGTAGCTTCAGACACGAGATAATCACATAGGGGTCATGGACACAGCTGTCTGTCAGTGGCACACAGGGTAGCAGTACAGTGGTGCTATGCAAGAGCCCGTTCCACATGGAGGTTCAACACTGGAAGCTGACTTTACTTCGATCTATGGCCTTAATTTCTGGACTACTGATCGCGGTAATTGCCTCGGCGGAAGTCGGCGTCAATATCTATTCTAGTGCCATGAAAGCGCGATTCAATTACACACAGTCTGAAGGTAAATTTAATTACAAAAAGTGTTGAGTTTTCCGAAAAATTATTATTATGGGGATATGATAGAAAAATCAGCTCTCATTAACATTCCGTTACAGAACTGGTCTCAAGTTTTCAATGTCAGATGAGATATTTTGAGGAAAAACGGATTGGAAACTACCTGGTCACTCGAGACCAGGCGTGTGTTCATTAACGCTTGGACTTACGCTAGGACCTAGCTAAAATCTAGCCAAAGTCAGGTGATCTCATTTAAAATACACGGCAATGCTCACGTAATCTCGCAAAGTCTTGCTTTTTAGCGAGGTACTAGCGTTACTGAACGAGAGGCAGGGGTCTGCTTCATGGCAAGTGACTTTTAAAAATCCAAAAATAATCTGGCGTGCGTCCAGTAACGCTATGACCTACGTTAGGACCTAGCTGAAATCTAGACAAAGTCACGTTTTCTCATTTAAAATACACGGCAATATCTCACGTAATCTCGCGAAATCTTGTTTTTTAGCGAGGTCCTATCGTTACTGAACCGGGAGGTATGTTTTTATACTCGCACTTCTCAATTTGCGAAATATAGGTTAAGTCGTGTGATTATTAGCACATGTATTGCAACTTTTCTCATGTCAAATACTTTTATCTTTCACTAAAATAAGTTTTGATTATTTTTTAGAAATAGCTATGCGTTTCGTGTAATCCGGATCTCAAGATCAAATTGGCTTATTTTAACCCAGGCCGGGAGGAGGGGGATACTGTGAATGGGTTTGGCGAAAACGCTGCACCGCTTATATTATCACAGTGAGTTTAATCACTGCATTTTGAAATGAAATATTACATTGCCCGGCCGTCGCCTGTGTACATCTGTCGGACACTCTGCCGGTACATGCATACACTTGAGTGACAGCCTGTCAAAAATCTTATTTGCTCGAGAAAGGCATCGTTGCAAATCAGATTTTCCTGTTCGTAGGACATTTTAGTGTCAAAACAGATTTATTTTCAAATTCATTTTTGCCTAATCTGGTTCTAAGACGGACTGGAAGCCATGGGGGCTTCAAGAGGAAAGTGGTCGTCACATGACTGACCTTTCCAGTCTGCATCAAGACTCTGTACATACTCACCGTCTCATTTAATTGATATTTTAAATTGTTTTCACCTATTTAATTCATCACAGTAATCATTATTATTATCATCATCATCATCATCATCATCATTATTATTATTGTTATTGTCATTATTATTGAAATCGAACGCTTACTAAGGAGTACTACCACTCTCCAAAAAACACCACGCTCATGAAGCTCTCACAGCGCGTATTTGACCAAAAACCAGTCAGTCTGAAGAAACAAATAAGACCGCCTTCCAGATCCAGTACACATGAGGAATGAACACGTGTCAAATGCGGATACTCCTATGACTGCCAGGACGAGCCTACTGAAGTGTATAATGTACCAAGATGACGTTAGCATCTTTGCTTTCAAACGTGCTATCAACCCAGAAGTCCATACATGTACAGTATATGTAGCTGTGTGTATCCCAAGATAAAACTATTGTTGATACATGGGCGGCGCAGCATTGAAATAAATGGGGGCCTATAGCCCCCCCCCCAGCACCTATGGTGCGCCGCCCTGTCACCTTGGGTGGCACAGCCGACTAAAATAAGGGGGGGGGGGGCTATAGCCCCCCAGCCCCAATTGGTGCACCGCCCATGTGATAGAATCCCCTTGATACCCAGTGCGTTTGTTCTACAGTGTCGTTGGTAAACGTGGTGTACTGCTACTTATGATGTATTTTGTGGCACCCTCATCAGCTCCACTTACTCGCTTATGATCTTTTACCTACTGACGGAGTCAAATACAACTAATTTCTTACAAGTTGATGGGTCTTTCTGTGATGTTAATGAAATTACCAACACTGTCACTGTGCCACCAGGACGGTTGTGCAACAAATGTTGAGAATCAATATGTGATTGTGTTTATATTATGCAACACTATCTTTGACTCGTCAAGTAGAATTGCCAAAGTGTACTTGTTGCTTTTATTAATCATTGAAATTGATGAATTAACAATGCTGGCAAGTCCATATCTAAATATGTTTATTGCCTGTCTCTTGGCGGCTGATCAACCCTTACAAACAAGGATTGTAGATCAAACGCTGTCGATTCCTTAACGTTTACACCACATTCCATGGTTTTGACTGTTAGTGACTGGGTTCGAAAAATATTGGAATAAAACTTTCAGTCACCAAAGACAATGCAAACGGAAGTGATATGGTTTCATGGCCTCTTGAAACGGTTATCTGTTGTCCCGCCACGTTCTCAGTGACAACGTACGATTACAAGAGGTTGGGAGTGGATTTTTTCTATCTCTTCAGCAATTCGTTCTTTGTCTTCTGAATCTGTTGTCTGTCCTGCCTTTCCCTCCTCTTTGGTCTTCTCTTGGTCATTGTCAGTGAAAACATCTTCAGAAACCTATGATCGACATGCGAACGTGCTCTTTTGAGAACGCGCGCATTGCACTCGTTCATTACGAGTGAAATGCAATCGTCGCGAAAATCTAGAAGTCCTTGATAGAACCACAGGCGTCCTCAGCTTCTGATCGCGTCGCCAATACACTACATATAATACTACAAGGTATGACACTCGGGACTAGAAATTCCACGGGTGCTTCGATTCCGCCGTCCATATCAAACACATAACTCAATAAAGTTACACAAAACAGGGGTTCAACAAACCATGAGAAATTGCTCTTTCTTATTATACAATTCACGGTGTCCTGCTCCAACGAGTTCGCAAGAAATTCGCTGCCAAAGCACAAAAATGTTCCCAAAAAGCCCAAACACACTTTGCCCTTTGTCGGTTCGAGGTCAAGGACGTTACAGAAATTACCGATGAATTACAGATGGACGGCGTTATCGACATCGTGACTTTGCGCGACAAACTGGCAATTTTCGTACCGTCCTTGACCTCGAGCGACAAAGTGCAAAGTGTGTTTGGGCTTTTTGGGAACATTTTTGTGCTTTGACAGCGAATTTCTCGCGAACTCGCTGGAGCAGGACACCGTGAATGGTATAATAAGAAAGAACAATTTCTCATGGTTTGTTGAACTCCTGTTTTATGCAAATTTATTGAGTACGGGGTTTGATATGGACGGCTGAATCGAAGAACCCGTGGAATTTCTAGTCCCGAGTGTCATACCTTGTAGTGTTATATGTAGTGTATTGGGGACGATCAGCTGAGGACGCCTGTGGATAGAACACGCACAGGTTATCGTATAAAGGTGGATTTCATAACAATCCAAAATGTGCATAGTAGTCGTTCACACTGAAATATGCGCAATCTGGACCAGTTGTAATAATGCTCACGTGAATCTGAAAGAACTCATTGCAGATCGGTATTTACCCTCTAGCTGGTACCTGCGATAGTACCAGCGAACGGATGTGTATTACTTTTCAGCGAGTCGTATTGGTGACGCGTGCACTGACTGCAAGTCACTCGCAGCTCACGTCTTCTCGAAATAACACGTTGGATTGTGAAATCTGCACGGTCTGAGCGTGCTCTTTCAATGACTTCCGGATTCACACGTGCATTATACAGCTACTACTGCATTACACCGGTACGGACGAGTGCAATGCACACGTTCTCAAAAGAACACATCGGCATTCCTTAGAACAATATAGACCGGGATCCCAGAGCTTTTTTGGGCATGAAAAGGTAACCAATTTTCTTTGGTGCCACAGTGCTCTATGGGTATCGTGATGCTTGGAAATGGCCGTCTGGCGGGTTCGCTCTGGTGGGTGTGGTCAGGGGAGCCAAGAGAATTGCACTCAAAAATTGAGCTAGATCAACTTTTCTGGTAACCACTTAAAACTGCCTTCGATACCTGCTACGACATCCATTGTATCAACATTAGTCATTGCCAGACAATTTCAATGGTGGGGAGTACCCGCCAGACGAACATATTCAGGGTACAAAAAATGAGCTACATCAATCCAAGAGGTAACCGCTTGAAACCAGTCGCAAAATATTCACCGTAAGCCCAGGTATCACGAATGAGCACTGCCAGACAAATCTAGTGGTGGGTTACCCCCGCCAGACACGCCCAAATACCTGAATTGAGCTAGATCAACCCATCAGGTAACCGTTTGAAACCAATTGCACGATGTTCAGCATCACTGAACATGGCACAACAGTTAGATGCCAGACAATTTCAGTGGTGGGGTGCCCCTGCCAGACGATTATCAAAAAGGGTTAAAAATTGAGCCAGATCAACCCAAGAGGTAACTGCCTAAAACCAGTTCCAAAATATTCACCTTAAGCCAAGGTATCACGAAAAAACACTGCCAGACAAATCTAGTGGTGGGTTAGCCCCGCCGCCCAAGTACCTGAGTTGAGCTAGATCAACCCACCAGGAAACCGCTTGAAACCAATCGCCCGATGTTCAGCATGATTTACGCTGAATAAGTATCACCGTGACAATCTGGACCCAGGCACTTCGATTTTCAATAGAGCCACTAAGTCTGTACGACATAGGTCACCGCACAAGGTGAGATTTTTGTCTGCAAATTTATGTCAGGGCATGAAAACCAGAAAAATCGCGCCTGAGGTTGGAGCGACCTCACAAGTCCATGCGAAAACAGCGGAATACTCCACATAATTCACTATTAAAAACAAAACCTAAAAACCCGTCCAAGACGGATAGCACATTGTGTTTTCACTAATTTCCATTTTTCGTTGTCCTAT
>NMRA01000091.1:59249-151502 GCA_002633005.1 Phoronis australis
GGGCGTGTCTGGCGGGGGTAACCCACCACTAGATTTGTCTGGCAGTGTTCATTCGTGATACCTGGGCTTACGGTGAATATTTTGCGACTGGTTTCAAGCGGTTACCTCTTGGATTGATCTAGCTCAATTTTTGTATCCTGTATATGTTCGTCTGGCAGGTACTCCCCACCACTGAAATTGTCTGGCAGTGACCAATTTTGATACAATGGATGACGTAGCAGGTATCGAAGGCAGTTTGAAGTGGTTACCAGAAAAGTTGATCTAGCTCAATTTTCGAGTGTTATTCTCTTGGCTCCCCTGACCACACCCACCAGAGCGAACCTGCCACACGGTCATTTCCAAGCATCAGGATACCCACAGAGCACTGTTGCACCAAAGAAAATTGGTTACCTTTTCATGCCCAAAAAAGCTCTGGGATCCCGGTCTAATACGTCGTGTTCAAAGCATCTGCCAGGTTTTGATGCGACTAGATAAGAGCCAATCCATTCAGACATAAGTTTAGTAGTAATGTTACTAAACCCGTTGAGCCCGTCTTTATAGGTCTGTTAGCACTTGGCTCTCCAAACTGATCGGTTGACATAGCATTGCCGCGAAACCCCATACTGACGTTTACAGGAATAGGGCACATTACACCAAGGTCACCCAGTGCTATCTTTACGCAACTCGCGGATTTCTAGTACATAAGAGGAACCATGAACGCTTCAAGTGCTGAAGAAGCATGGGTATACTGGAAAAAAAGTTTTCTCTATTCTTGAAGGAACTTGGTAAAATAGGAATTCTTCACCAAATGTCTGCCTATGAGGTTGTGTGATGCCTCGTTTCAAACTTCAGAATAGAATGACCTACGATTGATGTTGGAAGCAAGAGCGTCGTTCTCGACTGAGAATGGATTAAAATCTCACAGATAAGTGTTGTGATCAATTCAAGCATATGACCTCGTGTCTTTTGAGTGGCATTTGCTTACGGGTGACAGGGTTCGGATATCGAAGTACTGGTTGGGTTAGCATACTGTCAGTCGTATAGTGTAATGAATCAAAGCCAACACCCTGTTTAAAATCACGAAGTCAGCCTTAATTTTCAAAAATTGTATAATCTACTATACAATGACCTGCATGGGTGCAAATGACCGCCTTTTTATATGTTACTTCTTTGAAATAAATTAACTAATCATAGATGCACAGGTGCAAATATTAACATAATTTACCTATGATGAATGGTGCCGCAGCTACAGGCACAAGTACATTTTTGAATTAGGAGTAATCACGTTTCATCCGCCTACAAACTAGGCCCATTAAATTAATGGCAAAAACAAGCCTTAACTTGCATGTTTCAAAAATGCTCAACGTTGTCCAGATTACAACTTAGGTAAAATGCTTCAAAGGGCATTTCAATAAGAAACAATTAAAACCTGATAGACCAAGAATTTCTAGGTTCCCTGAAGGGACCCAATGGGTGGTTACTCGCCCGTATATGGCGGATCTGAGGCACCACGACGTGAAGTATTTCAGACAAGGCAGGTAGACGGAGTTATTTCGAGAAAGTTACATTTCATAAGGTACAAATAGGGGGAGCATTTTTCCAGTGTTTCATTGCATTGGGAATCGCAATTTCCTGACAGAGGTTTTTGTAACTGTGAGGAACAACGTCGTGCGGTTGAGTTATAAGTTTTGTAAAGAAATCTAGTATTTTTTGGTTGGACACAGGTGCGGGCCCATGATTTTCTAGTTGGGGGGCAGGGCAGCGTCTTAGCCAGGATTTTGCCCTTCAGACACTCTCACCCCCGAACTCCCAAATGGAACGTGGGAGAGTTTTAGGAGGGGCATGGTCTCCTTGGCCCCCCCTCTAGATCCGCCACTGGACATGTTATTGGCTCTATGAATCATCTTGCATATCTATATGATAACGTGTTGTTTTCGACAAGTTGATGGGCTTGACCAGTTTAGCGAATCAAATATCGTAATTCTTAGAGCCCTTATTAATGGCCGCTGACACTAGGATTGAGGCTTGACATTGAAGGTGACATTGTCCTCGGTTGTAAACTATATCGCAATCAATAGCCAAAATGAGGGCACATGGAAGATTTACAGATGGTTACCAGCTGGCGGTGGCTTGATTTACTATTCTTTAGAGTTGTGTGATTGGGATGAGCATTGTGAACTAAATCGTAGATATTTCACAGCAATGAAGGGTGTTGAAATCGTGTATTTAAACTGGAATTATGATTATAAATGTATAAAAATAGATGTGCCGACGGCGTAGATGCATGTTTCCGCGATGGGTCCATCGGGAAGATCGTTTGTGTAGACTGAGAAAAGAAAAGGGCCTGTTAGGCTATCTTGAAGAACTCCGGCATTTATGTAACACGGTAGCGAAAGTTCTGTCAATGTACCGTCAAAGCGGACATGGCCAGTACGGTTATGGCTTTTAGAAACTTAAAATTGTGTGACGTTCCACTGATTGCATCAGCTTGAGAAGGTCATGGGGTACTATGTCGAACGCCGAAGCCATGTCAAGAGAAACTGATCGAACTAAATCAACTTTGTATAATTCAGAGTGAAGGGAGTGCAAAAATAGTTGAAACGTAGTACTTTCAACAGGAAGGAAGCCGAATTGAAGAGGGTGCAGAAAGTGATTGCTTGTGAGACGCTCATAAATTGAAGACATCGAATTTAAAGGCGTAACGCTGACTTAGAAACCCTTCGTGGGTAGGCATCGTGAGAATATCTCGTTGATTAGTTTTGCAATAATAGGGTCAATTGTACCGTTACACCTTCAGACTTGGTTAGTTCGAGACTATGAATGATTTCCATTATTCCTGCCGGAAGTTGTGGTGACCGTCGTGTTGTAATGTTGCTATGGGACCACCCGTCAAGAATTGGATAAGACTATTCACTGCAGTTCTTTATTAAGCATTTCCCAAATGGTTGTCTGTCTGTTTTTGTATCATTGAACCACGGTTTGTTATTTCATCAAGGACCTATTTCTACTCATCACTGAACAAATTCTGTTGGTAAAATTTGTTATAGCTTGATCAGTGTCATTGTTCTCGATTATGTCGCCCCAGTTTCGATCTCATACAGGAATTAAGTCAATTTTCCTGAACCTTTGTTTCGTTGCCACTGCAGCCACAGGCGCTTGAATTTATCTGTTCCTCGATTACGACTGACGTCACTCACTATTAAGAAAACATAAAGGTTGGACACTCGAGATCTGTTTGCCCTGAATTTACTACTCAAACGTGTATGGAACTCCGCGAAACTAGCATCGAACAAATCTTTGAATACCTTCTTTCACTTGATCACTTCAAATTGCCTTCGAGTGCTGATTTGAGTACACAAATGACGAATAAAGGCCAAAATCACGAATTCAAGGACCTTATTTCGTGACGTAAGACATTCATGGCAGACGACATTCGAGCATCCGGGTTTTTGGCGGACGCTCCCGAAGCAATTCCGGAGCTCTGATTTCGTGCGCCCAAGAATGTTATTTGAGTGCCCTACAGATAATTTAGTATTAGTTTGAATGTAATTAAACTCTGGTTACGGAAAGCAACGTTGTTTATAACCGTGGTAGGCCACGGGTTGCTGGCTTATAACGCTGGCCTACTGCGAAATCCGGCATTTACCGATGTTAATTTACCGCGACTAAACGTGTGGTGACATCGGAAATTTCCGCCAAAAACCGAGTGTTCGTTGGGCTTGAACAAAGAGTAGCACATAATGTCAAGATCAACCACAAGATACGCCGGTTCTTGCAACTAGAATTTAGGTTAAGGGTTGAAATGAGCTATAAGAAGAAACAACTTACATTTAAGTGGATGGTTAATTTTAATAACCTCAGTCATTGAAATTGGGGATAAATTTCTTGACTTTGGTTTAGGGGTTGCTTGCTCAAACTCAAAATTTTATCTTCGACAGTCACACAAGTTTAAGCACAACTGGAATCCGCCATGTTAACTATGTTAGGTCCTTGAATTCAGAGGTTTCAGTTTGTTTTGAAAATTTCGTCGCTAATTCACCACTCACAGGAATAATTTAATGGGATCAAGGAAAGATAAGGCTTCGAAGGTTTATGCAATACCAGCCTGAGAAAGATGCACGGAGATTTTATTTGGATTTGGGACAGTTGAAGTTGGTAGCCTCGGCTGGGCGAAGTTTTAGTGTCCAACCTTTATGTTTCTTATATATGGTTATCAGTGATCGGGAATTCGAGCGCCTGTGACTGCAGCTGTCGTACAATATTGTGGAGTTGACACGACAATTATAACTCCCTACCAGGAGAGCAACTTCAATGTTTTTCAGATTATAAATTATGCAAAATTCAAGGCACTACTTAGAATAGTTTGTGATCGTTGATGCCTGGTTGGCCAACTGAATAAGGTTATTGGAAACCAGTGATCAAATAGCTCTTGTACAGCTTCTTTTTTGTTTTCACCTGCCGTAATTTAAGCGCACTTAACTGCGGAACTCACCACACTTGTTTTCAGCAAATGCCTGGCAGCCAGTTATGGTAATTGGCGATTTGCAATAAAATCAAAAAGGAGCTTATTTTTGTAGCTCTGGTCACAGCTAGTAACTTAACAAGGTTTATACTATCTAACAATAATCTCAAAAATGCGCTTTTCGGTCGTAAAATCGATAATGTCTCTTGAAGGTTGTCATTAAGAATGAAGGGGGTGCTGGTAGCTGCCATTTCTTCTGGTTGTGTACCAGTTGCACACAAACCCGTATACGTAAATTTCCTGAATTGTATGAAAACTCTCGGATGGCACGATGGCGGTACTAATATTCATTTGACCTTCGAACAATGGCTGTGAACTTAAGTAAATACATACTTTGATTTTGAGCCCTGGACTGAGATGTTGACCATCTATTACATGAAAAAACAAACTGTGAAATGGACCTGAGTTTTTTAAGTAAAGTGTATATTTATCAAATAACAGGTACGTTCCCAATAGCAACAAATGAACGCAATCCTTGGTCTTTATAACACGTACTGCATGTAGCTTGTGTTATTAGTGTTTCTTATTGATCAACAGTCGTAATCAGTTTCTTTCAATCATCGTGCAATCCTTTCCTATATATATATATATATATATATATATATATATATATATATATATATATATATATATATATATATATATATATATATATATATATATATATATATAATTTCTACTGGGATTGTTCTAAAAACCCCTCGACCTCCATACCCCACGACCCCCTCCACCCACGACCCGATCGCTCGACCCACTGCCCGCAACCCCCTCGACCCAGTCTGCAGAGGCTCGACTCGATCTGAACACAGAACAAGCGCTGACTTGCAGGATCAACAAGTCTGGCCGTGAACTTGGCTGGCTTTCCCCCTCTTTGTTTGCAATTAAGAAAGTCGATTCGGCAAGTTTGAAAGCCAAAATCATAAAAAAACAACGCGACCAAATCAAATCAAAGACGTACCAACGTTTCAAATGTTGATCTGGGCAGAGTCTAATCGACGCCTCTGCTCTTCAGTGAATGGCAGATTCAAGATTTTTTGTGAGAAAGCGATGAACCCACAAATATGTAATATTTTTCAGTAAATACACTTTGAGAAAACAAATTGTTGACTACAAAGTATTTCAACTTAACACGGAGTACATTGTAAACGAGTATACAACGGAAAGCAAATAATAAAACATGCGCGCACCCAGCCCAATAAATGGGAGGCTCGAATTTTTGAGAATGTGATTATGATTCACGTGGTATGTTCAGAGCTATGAATTGTGCATTCCGCGAATTTTAGTAGTTTGTGCCTTTTTAGTTGACTTTTGTCTCGTTTTTACATTTTCGGAGTTTTTGTTTCTCTGAGGCGGACCTTTTTGCCCACTTCGTCAAATGGGGGGCTTGTTCGAGACCCCCCCCCTCCCTGAGTGTGCGCATGTAAAAATATGAAATTATGTGCATGCACGTTTTACTTAACGTACTCTCTCCCTAAGTTTAGTAGAACCGGGCCATTGGTAGCCGCTCGTGGAACTATTTCCATGATAACGATAGCACGCTCACAATCCGCTATTTCAAATCATGTTCTTACGCCCCTTTCTGTTTTTAACCACCAGACTTGAGCCACGGCAGATTTGCGTGTAGGTAAGTATTATGGTAAAGTCACTCAGCCACGTAATGTGATTATGAAATGTGTAAAAAGCGCGATGATACATCTATCGTCGCAGGTCGTGGGTCCAGGGGGTTGTTGGTCGTGTGTCGAAGGTCGTGGGTCAAGGGGGTCGTAGGGTCTGGGGTCGTGGGGGTTTTAGAAAAATCCTTCCTCATGTCACTGTCAACGTCAAGTGCGTTTTACTCGTAATTTTTGAAACCAATCATTTAATGTCTACCATGCTGCCATGCTATGGACCTATTTTGACATAGGCCTTCGACAGGGCGAATATACGGCTCTTTTTAAACTAGATAGGCATGTATTGTTTAATTGTATAGTCTCTCACCGCAGTCTTACCAGGAACCTATGCGAGAACAATATTGTTATACTGAGTAGATTTCGATCGGAATAAATATATCTTACTACTGGTGTGTAGTGTGCGGCCATGTACCTGTACTCCGTCATTCTTGTATGCCACCATTTATACGCAGGGGCCTGTTTCGTTAAAATGACGTAACTCATCGGAGTTTTTACTCAAAGTCTAAACGGAGTATACTTAAATGAAACATGCCACAGTGCTTTCGCTGGAGAGTTAGATACTGTAGTGTTGAATAATACAATAAGTGTACATGGAATATTCCACTGTACACTCCCATAGAAACAAAACTTAATACATTAAATATATCTTAGGCTTGGTGTTTAAGTGGTCTTATTGAATATATGTTATTCTTATGCCGCTTTAATATAAATTCACCTCAGTATCACATATCACTTGGCTTATTTATGTTACTTTATGGGTATAAGGCAGAGCCTGCTACAAAGCCGCAAAGTAGTCGCTGTTTTACGAAATTGACAATTCATAAAAAACGTGGATGTTAAACTTGATTACTTACTTTGAAAAATGTTGATTTTAGGTTAGGTTTTTGTCACTAAAGCGTTAAATAACAACGCGTGACATCAAATGTGTCACAGTGACATCGTATTGACATTAGAATAGGAAAAAACAAGTGAAGACATACACAAAACGTGCCGAGAGTGGCGTACATGATGTAATATCCCACGAGACATTATTCCGCGTATCGACCGAATTCCTAAGTTTCCTACATTTTTTCGGCAGATTTTTCAAATACTTCACCCAGACTGTTTACATGGCGGATCACATCTCTTGTGAAAGAAACAGTTTTAAAAGTAACGATTTATTTCTTGAAAAGAGGTAACAAAGATGAAAACAACGGCAACTGTGCAGTGAACTTGTAATATCTCCTGGAACTAGTTAAAAAACACCAATATTTGATATTTTAGTTTCCTAGAAATCGGCGCCTGAGTTGCAGACGATATAGTATTCAGCAATTGAAAACTGAGACATGAGTGTCTTATAATTAACAGTTTTGTGCCAGATTTTACGTTTAGGGCCTGGTTGCATGTCGAGTGTTAGTTACACTGCTGCAACTGTATTACTGTAAACTATATTCGGAAAGTTTGATGATCAAACCGGCTGAAGACGTCGAGTCGACATATGACCTACCTTTTCAACTTTCTATGTCAGAGGTCACTGTTGAAGTAGTGCGGGAGGTGAATACGGAAAACTTTATTACATGGCCGTATTTCCCTCGACAGATTCAACGCGTATGGGATAAATTAGATTATGCGTGTTATTTTGTTGCAAAACTGCAAACTTGAATTTACTGTAGAAAAATAATTCTCGCTTTAGTTTATTTTCGCTAACGTAACTTTTGTTAAACCAAAAGCATTGAAGAAAGTGGCACGTTCAAATGGATTCAGGGTGTTCGTCAGTTCGAATTTATGATTGATTTTTTCTCAAAATTTCATCTCTTCATTTTGGTTTTGCCTACAACTTTTCATACAATTTGGAGTCGCTGAATTAGTCATTCAGTTCCAACCGTCTAAGCAGAGGCACACTCTAGCAAAAATGTGAAATTTACATGGGTTGCTCAAAATTCACTTCTAATTAATTCGATGATTGAAATCCGTTTGAAAACAAATCAACTTTAATGTACACGATGCTAATTTTATATTTTAAAGGCTTTATTTTTCCAGTTGACCGACTTAATTACGTTGGCGTGAGTAAACCTTTTCTCCTGAACTTTAAAGAGTGTCTCAATTTTCAGGAATTGGGCTTTTACACAAAAGTTATGTTGTAATTTTTTTCTTTTATGTTTTGTATTGATTCCATCGAGTTTTCTATCAAATGGCAAAAAATATGGACAACCAATTTTAATTGCATTTTTACACGTGTTATCTTTATCATAACAAAGAAAACTGTTAACAATGGATACGCCAATCCACCAATCTCCATGCGAACAGCTTGCGACCTAGTTTCCCGTGGGATTAGTTACAAGAGATAAAGTAAATAGTTACGGATCATTACGGCGTTTTCCCGTTGCTCCCAACTTGTTCGATTCTGTAGCCCAACAACAAGTTGGGAAGTTTACCCCTGTAGCCAATATCTTACACGACTGATTAACTCCATTCTGGCATTCAGGGTTGGAGGGCCAGCTCTCTTTTGTTCGATAATTGCTCTAATCTTCAATAAGATCGTATCCTGCCTGACTGGGCTGTGCTGTTAAAAATAAAAGTTAAGTTATAACATATTTGAACATAAACCAATAACATTTCTGAAATCATCGTCAAATGGTGATCATGTTTAGTTTTTGAATCGCCAAAATCGCCCAACTGCAACCGAAGTTACGATAATCTATTCTTTCCGAATGTACCAATTCACTCTGGGTTTGACCGGGTTCACACGTGGTTTGTAATAAGCTTGGTAGATAATTGGCGCGCCTGTTGTCATAACTGACAAAAGACTGTGCTTGGCAATTAACAAAGAAGCTAGATGTTATCACACGCTCAGGACCCGCTTCGTCTTGTTAAGTCACTGAACGGGAAAACACTGTCATGTACTAAGTGGCACCGGTTAGTGTGTAGTGCCAAATTGGTATTGGCCCATTGTCTTCCAACTTGGTCGAGCACAACGGCAAATTTGATAGTAAGTACCAAATGGGTGCAAACTGGCAAATGGTAAAGTTTTTTAAATTCTGTCTGATCCAGTGAAATTACAAATTTTAATATTTTCTCATTCGTCTAGCAATACATCCATATGCCAACTTGGAGACCTTGCCGAGCTTCTTTGGAATCAAGCTTGTTTAATATCTCATTGTTCATATATACACACACACACACACACACACACACACACACACACACACACACACAAACACACACACACACACACCAAATACTATGAGATTATCTTTTGTTTAACCATCCTGACCAGGACTTTTTTCACTTAATTTTTTCAAACTTTTTAATACTGACTTACGTATCCTTTAAGCTCGATAGCAAAATTATCAGAATTATTTTTGAAACAATAAGTTTTTACAATTTCACATTTTTACTTGAGCGGTTATCAGAATATAGTTTTTCATAAAAAATTCGAGGTCACCTCTGTTATCACCTCCCTATTTTCTAATACAAAATCATTCAGCAAGTTATTGTCAAAATGTCTGAACTACAGAAATATTTTGTTGGGCGCTCACCTTCCTCAATATGTTGTGCCCTAGATCCAACGTAATGACCTCTTAATTTCTGTGATCGAAGCTCCGGGAGAGCACTCTTTTTATATATCTTCAAAATTTATATCATGAGTAGACTGCTCTAAATACTCAATAGCTGACTTCCAAAACAGCCGCGACGTATTGAAATTCACAACTGCTAGACGGTGGTTCTTTGGTGGACTGGCGTTCAGTGCCACCTGTGGATCCTGTGAAGCTAAGTGTACATCGACAAGGCAACTGGCAGACTCCGCACATGTCAGCTTCTAACCACGCGTAAACCGGTAATTTAGCGATTCTGAGAAACTGAGAAACTAGGCAGTCCCAGTTACCCCCAGTCACGTTTGCGCACTCATCGAAAGCAACTAGCAGTGACTGAGTTGCAACCTTTGAAGAGTACGCTAAGAGGCGCTTGTAATATCATGTGACTTACACAGACTTGTGTGTTTATTTGGCGTTGTAACTTAGATATTTGGGTAGTTATATACACGTACTTTCCATCAGTATTCAGTGGTGACCTTTTAACGACCACGTGATGGTCACGTGATCTAATTTTCACTAAAACACAAAATGGAGAACGCTTGGAACATAGACATCATCATAATGTGATGTCTATGGCTTGGACGTTCGCGTTGAAATGTGGATATTTACTCAAAACTTGATCTTAAGAATTGTAAGAAAGAAAAATGGTCTCTTGCATAAAAAGGAATTTTTGAATTTTTGTTTACCAAATCTGAGTCGGGATTAATCGGAAGTCAATTTCGTGCTCTCATTACTCTAGAGAGCGCCAATATGAAAAGCCCCCTAATTCCATTTCTAATTTAATCTCTTTGTTATTTAAACTTCTTTTTTGGATTAAACAAAAAGCACTCCCCGAAACTATCGACAAAGATGAACCTAGTGGGCTTGAACAGTTTCTCGGTCTAGTTTTTTCTTGATTACGAACTCGGTTGATTACTCACAATGGTACAAGATGTATCAATATTCTAACTGATTCTTAAAATGTAGCTGCCGGTTTGTGATTTGTCGATCAGCTCGTCTTCATTTTTTAAATAGCTCGTCATTGAGATTTCACATGTAATAAACCTTGACACAACAAAAGTCTCATGCGTTGAAAATCACTTCTTCTATTTCATGGTGTACAGAGTTCATAAGAGTATCACACACTTGGTAGGCCTAGGTGGATTTTTAAAGGAAAATCACAGGAATCACATTGCACAAGCTGAAGAAGCTAGATATGTAGGAAAAGAAGCATGTGTCGACGACATTATTCATGGAGGAACTTAGAGATAATTCTTTCCATTGTCCTGCAAATGATAAGCATTTTCTAACGAACAACCCAGACCTATCAGTAATACAATTACAAATCTCAGGACACAATTCTAATGACGAAACTTACATGTGTATTGTAAATGCCTGTGCGACATTATTTAAGAAAACAAGACAGCGCGATTATACACTGTATGTACCCGGTCGTAGCAAAGCGGTAGAATGTTATTGACGTAAGGGTTGCACTACTGAACAGTCTCATGCGTCAAAACACTGATCGATGTATGGTTGGTAAATCCGCATCCGGCAGATATGAAAGCAATAACATGTATCGCTAGATATTCATTCCGCTTCATTATAGTTTAAAAATTCATAAAATAAATTCAAGCCCAAGCGACTTAAAACTTCTACTTATACTTGTACTTGCGTGGATGCTCATTAATGATCAGATATCAAAAACTTGTTGTTTGATAAATGCCGGACCGCATTGTAATCATTCTTTTCAATTAAATAATAGCCACCACATTCTGAAATCAGAGTGAAATTTGCGGTACCACGATGACATCAGCGGGTAGTAGTCATCCGCGCGAAAAGTTATCTTCCAATACTTTTACCCCGGTGGAAAGTACCAAACAGGTCATCGTATTTTGGCAAGTTTGTAGCGCGTTGTGGCAACCGTAGATTTTGTCTGAATCATTAACAAGCCAATTCTCTCGATTTTCAGTCGAACTGTGCTCTTCCCTGATGAATGTTGGTGCAAACTTCGCCCTTCCTGCAGGAATCCTGTATGACACACTGGGCTGCCGATGGTCGATCAGTGTAGGGTTAGTGCTTGGTGTCTGCGGCTATGGACTCATCTGGCTGTCCATCATGTTTGAAACAGTGTTCTCCCACTTGAGCGGACTTGTGGCTTTATTTCACTTCATAGCAGGTAAGCCGAATTAGAAATCGCCTGTTGGGACTCTTAGTAACCTGTTCTATGACAGTTACACTCTTCAGTGGACGCTTCCGACGCATGCACACTCTATCACTTACTTCATTTGCCACACACAGGCAAAATCTAGAGGTACGTGAATCCGGCCACCAACGCACATGACTAAAGCACCACCGGCATGCCATCTGTAAAGTCTGCATGGACGGTAGTTTTCTTCAAAATATGGATCCCTTTATGACAACTTAAATCCGCTTGTGTCGTGGTAGTTATTACATCTCCTAGCTAACACAAAACAGCCTGTCTCTTAAAGTTGTGCTCAAACCTGCATTTCGCCCTGTTTTGCTGACTAAAACAGAAAATCAATTTAGGCCTCTTAGTATGATAAAATAGGTCTCATAATATTCCATGTCGCTAGGGGGGTTCTCTTTTCGTTACCAGCTCAAGTCATAGATTCATGTCACATTAGCCATGTCGACTTCGCAGATTTAGGGTTGGCCAACCCCAAACTTTGAAGCCTGATCTTGAATCGTTGACTGTGTCGATGCTATTGTTGGAATGGAAATAGGCTCTTATCGCGTTAAGGAATATTTTGATAGCAATTTTATGAGAGAAAAAGGCCGAATTCAAATTTTGTTTTTAGATAGCCGTACAGGGCAAATGTAGTTTGAAGTTCAGGTGTTGTTTGCGGGTTTTCCACGAGGACTCTTTCTTGCATCTTGTAAGTATCTCCACATATAACTTATGATAATGTACCCAGCTGCACATGGTTTTTAAATTAATTATGAAATGCCCTGTGCATGTAGTTCTGAAAACAGTCACAAGCTTGGACAACTGGAGCATTCATTGAACATGCACTATGTAGCTTCTGTGAGCGAGTGTATTTAGTAAACCAAGTTCTGGCGTCCAAGTAGTCTTTAATGGTTGAATGAATAGGGACCTACTCTTTTAGAACAGCGCCATCGCGTTCCTTTGTTCCACGGTAACGGTTGCAATGAGATCACTGGAAACTAGAGTACCGTTTACACTTCAAAATTTGACACGGATCAGCTGACACGGAACGAGTTGTTCCAGTGTATAAACGGACTGACACAAAGCAAATTGACACCGCGGTGACAAATTTTTGCCACCCGTTTGTGAGGTAGAGAAATTTGCGCCCGAACATCTTTCTCCGTGTCAATTGTATGTCTAACTGAAACGCGAAACTGGGGCATGGCGGAAAGGATCATCTCTACTGCGCTTGCCAAATGACCTACATACGGATTCTTTGTGTCTGCAACTCTCGTCATTTGTAAACCTGCGCATGTGCGATTCAGTCTCACCAGTCTGCAATTTCCGTGTTGCCACAGTTAGTGAGTTGTGTGTGCAAACGGCCGCTTGACACGGGTCAATTTGCTCCATGTCAGTTGCGTCGGGCCAAAAGTTGATGTCTAAACGGGACTTAGGTCGCAAGCTGGTCGCCTAGAGGTTGGTAGGTTGTTTCTTATAATAAAGATAACGGAATTACAAGCATTTACTGGTAACCGGCTGATGTGCGCCCAAGGTACGATATCCATGCTACCTGCATTGTTATGTCCAACAAAGACGCAGCAAAGGAAAACAGTGGTAGTGTCCCATAGATGTTAACCATGCGACGCACTTACGCTCGATCCTCGCATGAATGTCGCAAGTTAAACAATACCTTTCGACTTCCATACGACGTCATTTGGTTGGGCGATCAGTTTTCCTTGGCAACTACACTGCTCCTGTCATGCGTCAGCGATTGAATCTAATCCAAACTGACAAGCAAAGTTAGTCCAAAAGTTATGTAGGACCTTAGAAAAATTCCAAATTTATCTTCATCGAAACCTCACATCTCAGACACGACTTGTTATAATTAAAAACCGGACGATCGCCGCTCAAATAAAAAAGTTCGTGTTCAATTCAACGTTTCGTCTTTTCATTAGACATCATCAGGATCATATTTACAACAATTTAGGACAACGAGTGCCAACATACAGCTCGGGTAACATCCATAAAGTGAAGTGAGAGATACTGGGAATATAGTCAGCAGTTGGTCACCATAGTTGCAGGGTCACTGAGCTCTGCATGTTATTCAGAGAATCAGTGGCATGCTGATTCTGAATGGCCAATGACTCTTTAAAGGCGAAGGCAACCTTTTTCCATGTCATTTTGAGCTAAAATAAGGTTGGTTGGTTATCCTTGACATATTTTCCACTTAATTATAGCTTTTCGTAATTTTATTAATTACTCGTCCGCTATTCCGGAAGTGACGTTTTAGGAGGCAAGCATTTCGTGCCAATAGCGGATTTGCAGCGACGCCATATTGAAATTAGGTTAAAATGGTGCCTTGTGGGTGCTGTGGTCAGAATTCCGAAAGCGGCCATAGTAACAAGCATAGTACGCGGTATGAGCGCGAAGAAAACTTACGGCGGATACTCTTGTTGTGTTCCTGGCTGCTTCAAAAACAACAAGAGAGATAAAAATCTGAGTTTTTATGTGTTCCCTGCAAACCAAGAACTTCGTGAAAAATGGATAAACAACATTAGGAGAGCTGGGAGTAAGGGGAGATTTAGCGCATTCAAACCAACGCAGGGCCATCTAGTAGGCAACACGTAGCCCCTCGGTTGGCCATATAGGGGCTACAATACTTCCATTCGCTTTCTGTACTCATTTCGTTACTTTAGTGTATTTTAAACGGGCCGTGACCGGATTTGGGTTACCGATTTCGAGTTTTCACCTCGTCAAAAAATACATTCTACACTTAAAACTATCATTTAAAAATACGCTTACTTTCATCATTGGTCCTTTCTACTTCTATACATATCTTTGATAAAGCTTACTTGTGAGAATTAAGTTGACTTTGGCGAAGAATTAAAACTCCACTTTTTGGTTGCCGTTAATTTTATGACCGCGTGCGCGATAACCACAAAGTATGTCACTCAACTGAATCACGTGAGTTAGGCAAAGGTTAGCGCGAGACTGAGCGAAGCGCGTGACGCTAGCGTGCGACACTTGTAAAGAGAAGGCATCAGGTGAAACTTGTAAGATGTGTGTCCCTTGGACATTTATTCGTCAACATGCGTAATTTCACGTAACTTCCTCAAAATGGCACCGCGACAGATTTTCATCGATTTGTTCAAGTTTTGCTAACTTAATTGTATCCAGAGTCTTGGTATGTGTTAATTATAACTCCGTGTTCCTGTATGTATGGTTCATTTGATTCTATTTGCTGTATTTTGAAATGAGTAACTTTTTGTGAGGGTGTACTATCACCCCTGAATGCCTGCGGCATCCAGTGCTATGTAATTGCCTAGGGGCCATCGTGTGTGTATCGGATCGAACATTTTGCTGGTGGAAAAAAAGACGTATGAGAACAACATTCCGACGGAGTTTCCTCTTAAAATTAACGTCTCTAGCATATCCACGGCGAAAGCTACAAATGTTAAGCAACCCAAGAACTCTCAACTTGTCTGAAACCGGAGGAAATTTCGAAATCAACGCCGATAGCCCCAATACTGAACATGACGACAGTCGTGCCCCCGGCCACACGGTCACTGATCATAGCTACGCTGTGTTTACAAACGAGAGAGAGGACTTGCTTGGTATTATAAAGCAAAAAAATGAAACATGGTTTTTAGTTTGCAAATCACTCCAAATGCACACACTATCCAGTCTCCTCAAGACATGCCTGACCACAAGCTATCCCATGAGCCTTTGCGCAGGAAGTAACTCGCACATGCGCAATGCGTAGTTCGTTTGCGCTGCAAATCCGCTATTTCTTTTCATATAGTCTGACTGTGAGAGCTGCCGAGTCAGTCATTGTTCTACCTCGGTTGTGTTAAGTTCCGCCGTCGTTTGCTTTCATTTACTAGTCAGTCAACATGCCACACCGTTGCTGCGTACCGGGATGTACTAATTATCGGCTCACGCGCGCTTTTGGAGTACCTTTGCATCGCTTTCCGATGGATGACACACTTCGCCGTACTTGGCTCGTTCGTGTGAAGAACGCAGCATTACCCGTCCACGCAACGTACATGTACAAAGCAGTGGAGAATTACCGTGTGTGTGGCAAGCACTTTTTGCCGTCCGATTACGAAAGGGATTTGTACGCTGAACTGATGAAGGTCCCTGCGAAACAACGCCTGAAGAAGGATGCCATTCCGTCTGTGTTGATTCCCGGCAGTGCCCCGTCGCCACCCCCGAGAAGTGCGTTTTTGAAGCGAGAAGCCTCGCGAGCTGTGGCCAGTACAGTAACTGGAGCCAGTGGAAGCACTTCATCTACTGCCACCCGTGCCTCCGAACGTACCCCAGAGCGTGCAATTCCTTGAACCAGTAGTGATTCGCCTTGTGCTGTTTTCTCCAGCCCAGAGCCTCTAAGCAGCCCTGCAGCGATATTGAGTAGTGGGAGTGATAACAGGCTCAGTTCGACACCCAGTGAAGAGGACAGTTCGTCGTCCAGTGAACAGATCGGCTAGCCAAACTTTGATCAGTTTATTGTGGACTTGTCTAAAGTGTTGGAGCTATTTAGAAGGTGCCAGGTATGTGGCGAGGGAGTCACACGACACGGTGTAAGAAGTTTGGGTGCTCAGGTCACCATCCAGTTGGAGTGTGTCGCGGGACAGTTGTTCCTCTGTCCGTGGTATGTCGGAGGTCCACTTAACCATGTCCAGTAGTGGCTTGGCCTCGTCGAACTCTGAAAAGCACAAGCATTCCATTGAGGTAGGTATAACAACGCACACAGTGCATTTGCACCAAGATGTGTCACCACGTCTGTCCTCAGTAGCCGCCTCGTTTTTCTCAACAGCTGCCTGTGCCTGTGCGTACTCTGTCTCGTTATACTCGGGCTCAGACATGTACCCACCCACTGAATGTCCGTGAAAATTTCCTCGTCACCACTGCTGTGAACAAGGTCTCCGTCACTCACACTGCTGTCACTGTGATACGGGTCACCGACTCCAGCCATTTTCAGCTTACAACACACTAAACAATCCCTAAATCCAACGTAGTTGAGTTCTCTACTAACCTATCTTGCCGCAGAACACTCGCCGATGGAAAGTGGTGGCGACAAATGGTGAAAAATAGCACAAAACAGAAGTAGAATAGAACAGATTCGCACAGTAAACTCAATGCAAAACCAAGTGGCGGGAAACGCTTGCCTCCTAAAACGTCACTTCCGGAATAGCGGACGAGTAATTAATAAAATTACGAAAATCTGTAATTAAGGGAAAAATATGTCTAGGATAACCAACCAACCTTATTTTAGCTCAAAATGACATGGAAAAAGGTTGCCTTCGCCTTTAATGTACAGTAACTCCTTATTAGGTCCTCTGCAGATTATACTAATGTTCTTTCAACCTGTCACAGAGGCGTCTCTGTGTGATCAGATTGACGGAGTGGCCATGGGTTCACCCCTGGGACCAGTGTTTTAGCTAATATTTTCATGTGCAATCTCGAGACTGAGGCTTTGGCTAGTTGTCCCCGGATTGTAAACCACAATTTTATCGTAGGTATGTGGACGATACATTTGTTGTGTTTTCATCCAAGAACTCAGCACCTTTTTTAATCAAATGAACAATATGCATCCGTCCATCAACTTCACCAGTGAATCTGAGCACGCGTCATGTTTACCGATTGTTAGTTGTCGGTGGATCCGTGGAGTGATACCTAATTAACACCACACTACTTTTGGGAGCTATTTCGCTACTTTATGGGTTACCTAGTTATAGATATTCACTTCTAGACTCCCGGCTTGTTTGCCAAATGGGTGAACGTTACGCCGTTAAATTACGTGTATAAGATAATCCTTGTTAGAGGTGTAAAGTAATTATTTGCGGCGTAAAGAAATTATTTGCGGCGTAAAGTAATTATTTACGGCGTAAAGTAATTATTTGCAGCGTAAAGTACTTAGCTGCGGCGTAACGTAACTTTTTACGGCGTGAAGCAATTATTTGGGGCGTAAAGTAACTTTTTACGGCGTAAAGTAATTATTTGCGGCATACAGTAACTAGTTACTTTACTCCCCATATAATTACTTTATGCCACAAACAATTAGTTTACGCGTAAATGGTTATTTATGCCTCTAACAAGAATAAACTTACGCACGTAATTTAACAGCGTAACGTTCACCCATTTAGCCAACAATAATATCGACGCACGTTCAATGCCAATGAATGACGTAAAACCTCCTCTAATCGTCTGCACGATCCTGTCGTCTGCGCCAACACCACTCGGGCAAAGTTGGGCCGGGAACTGCCCGATGATTACGTGAAGCAAATTCTACTACTAACTTAGTTATCACAGTAGTTAGTAGTACCGGTAGCTGCAGCAATTTTGTTGGTGTTGCTGTTGGACTCTATCTATATCCTATCTTCAACGAATAGGCTGGGACTGGGGGCTGGACCTTTTCCGCGGAGAGGGAGGGGGGGGTTCCCTTGAACCCCCACCCCAAAACCCCTGGCTACGGGCCTGTACAGAATAAATTGTCACCAATTTCGCAACTGTAAGTTTCCTAAGATCAAACTCTGATTAAACAGAGGAAAAATTTTGATATCATTTTATAATGGTCATAACCTAAAGGTAGCAAGTCACTTGGTGAACCATAATTGGATTGCTTCTGTATTTCTTTTTCAGGCTCTGGCTTGATATTTCTGTTTCTCACTGCTGTTATTGTGAACGTTAATAACTTCAGTTCGAAGCACCGAAGCAAAGTGTCGTCGGCGCTAAACGGCCTTAATGTCGGTGGCTCTGCAATACTTGCCGTCATTTACGACCGTTTCTTCGCTGACGGTCACGTGCTAGATCCGGGGAACCAAAAGTTTGGAAAATTTGTAATTTTCATTGCTATCACGTTTGCTTCGCTGGCGTTAACGGCAATGTTTACTCTAAGAAGTTACCCAGCGGAAGAGAATAAGCAGTTCTCCAGACTTCTAAGCGATTCAACGTCAAAAGATGGCGCAACTGACTACAAAACGTCTCAAATGGACGACAGAAACTCATCCGACGTCAGTGAATGTGACGACTTCACGACGGAAACCGAAATGGGCGTTAAAAAGGAAGGCGTGGTTAGTGTGATTAAGACGTTAATTTCAATTTTCAAGCAGGCCAATATCCAACTAGCATTTTGGATGTCTTTCTTTACGCAGGCCGTTTCTGTAAGTGTTTCAATGAACACCGTCACCTTTCTTCGCTCTTTAGGATTTGAAGACCATATTCTTTTTGTCACGTCTCCGATGTTCGTCATTGTTACGATAACCGTGTTTGTTTTCTGTGCAGCATCCGACTACATCCACTCTCGGTGTGGGATCCGCTACAGCGTGTGCATATTTGCGCTCAACATCACGACGCTCTTGTGTCAGCTATTAATGGCTCTTTGCATGCAACAATACGTTTGGTTGGTTATTGGTTGTTGCTTGACTATATCGTGCGGTCAGGCTGGACTGTCTCTCATCCCAAGCCTGCTGTCGAACTATCTCGGCCTTGAGAATTTGGCGCGAAGTTTTGGTGCCTTTTTGATGCTCTTTACAGTAGGATATATAGCACTTCAGAGGTCCTACGGGGCAATTTATGACTATCACACTGAAATTTCCGATGGCGGTCTGTGCCGTGGTCCAGACTGTCTGCTTTGGATATTCATGCTGAATCTCATTTTGTCGCTGGTTTCCATCATCTTAAACTTTGTCTTATTGCTCAGAAAGTGGTAGCTGTTGAACTTGGCAATTCAACTATTTCTTAATTTTTAAGTTCACGGAATTCTTCAAAGTTCATTATCGTGTTAGTCTTAACCGGATCACAAAATTGTGCATTGCACTGTTTTCTGTGATTAATCGTATGGCAGCAGTGCTGGATTGATTTTACTTCAGAAAACATTGCTTCATAGGTCTACCATCGACACATTTTCTACATGTATAAGCGTGCTCTGTAACAGAAACTCTCAAGCCATTGCTGTTTTAATACTAACACCATTTACTTCTCATTCAAATGCGTTTCTGTAACAACAAATTGGCTTTCAAACTGACTTGAACACAGCTGTCATTTTATGGAAATAAATTCTGGAGCAAAACGTTATGAACACTGAATATTTACGAACAGGTAGCATTTCCCGCAAAAATAGTGCAAGTCACAAGGGGTGTGCTTTTCATAATTCTTGCCTTTAGTTTTTGAAGTCCACTCAGCGCTAAATTACGTCAAGCAGAAATTGTAAACTTCCAACAGAAATAATTAATGACGCTAGTGAGAAGTCAATGAAATCTCGATCCTTGGCTTTATGGTGGCACTCGATAGTTTTTTGAGCCACGATTAAAATGGCCTCCCTACTTTACTACTGGTTGGCTTAGCTTTTCAAGTTTTGTTCTACATGTGAAGGCTGCGAATAGCATTTGCTTGATTTTTGAGTCTGTTAGAAGTGAAATATTAGCAGTTCATGGTCCCTTGATCCACGTAATTACCCAGTCGTGGCTTTTCTTAGACCTTTACTATTGCAAGTGGGAAGTTGAAATTAAGCAGGAAATTCAGATACTCGGCCTTCAAACACTTTGGATTTAAAAAAAACTGGGAGATCGACATCCACTTTTCACGTGATTTCTGTAATTTGGAGAATTTAGTTGCTAGTAACCGCATGCAAATGGTGGCTTTAGGGTGAAAATGCTGAATTGGCGTTTTTTGCTTCTTTTTAAATACCGGGATGCACTTTCGGTAGTCGTAAAGGATAAGAAAATTGACTGTGGAAACAATTTCAATTGATTCATGCAAGGTTTTTAAAGTCTTTGGCCCTGTATACTGTTCGTATTTTCAGGTTGTGTGCATCCTGTGAAACAGACTGTTGCTTCCAAAACCTGGGTTTTGAAGCCCAAATCATCAAAAACTGTTGAGTGCAACCTATCACCTGAAATTATGAGTTTGAACTCGTCGTCCATAAAAAACACAAGTTCATCTCAAAACATGACCCAAAGATGGCGCTGCGTGGCGCTTAAAGTCAGCATCCCTGTTTGCTAAATTGTATCATTAGTAATCCATGAAGTTACCAAAAGTGAGAACAGTTTGGTATTTGAAATTATAATACTATCTTTTTCATAATTTAACGTTGCGTTGACAACCAAAACTACACCCTCGGCTAAACTTTGACATAGCCTGTTACCGTTCTTAATTAATTATATGTATGTTTGAATTACACAGGCTTCAACATAATCTATGTCATTTCTCAAAAATAACATGCGATATCTGAAGAAATTTCCTGAAGAAAGTAAATAAACAGATTTCTAAGTGTACAATGACTCGTAAGCAAGTAGAATTATCGAATATGTGCCTATTTAGGCTCAAACGCCTGCGTGTGAAGGCGCAAACATTTATGTGCGAAACACCGATAAACCCAACTAGCAACCTTTTGAAATACCATAATGTGCGTGAAACGTACCTTAACCGATACATGGCGATACATCTTGACTTGTAAACGAAACGAATAGCAACGATTTCTATGAAAAGTGTCAAGAATTGACAAAAACGACAAATTAAGATGTGTGTCTTCCCACGTGATATACATTCATATTCTGAAGTTGTGCCTCACTAGCTCATGTGTTCACGCCATAAAGAAAATCTTCTGAGCACCCAAAACACGTAACAGACTCGAATACGATAAAAATCGGATCTTCGCATAAATGTCGCAAAACGCGATAAAAGACACAATCTATACAATGGTGTACCGGCACAATGATACACCAAATATCGGCGGATTCTTTTCTACAGTTATGTACTGTAATCTGTGAAGTCGAGCTACGGCAATCGTACAATACCACGCCTCTCATTACTGACCACGTATATACATGTAGAGGTGACACTGTCCTCGGCACACAAATGTATTGGAAAAGAGCTGTTTCTCCGTCTGACTGGATGAGAAGAGGTGTCATTTGACATCTCCAGTCTCTCGCTTTCAACTGAAGAAGCGGACTTTCAATACGATCGTCTTTTAGAATTATCGGCTTCCATTTATGAGCTGACATTCTGCCAGATGTTTGTCCTTTTCTTATGAATTTCTTACGTGTATTCACACGGGCTCAAGCTCAGTGTAGGGAGTACACAGTGCATTGTTGGCAGTGGTATGGATGTATTTGAATGAGAAATGGAATGTCATTTGATTTCAACGAATCCAGTGCCAAAGTGTCAATTAGAAACTAATCATTGAGTGTAAAATGACTCAAGTAGCCCCGTAACAGTCCGATTTTCCAATTAACTCAAATCACAAAATAAATTGAAGCTCCCGGAGGTAGTCAAAGTTTTTAGTGAAGGGTAGGAGTGTGAGGTTTCCATATCTTGGGCGATATTCATGGCTAAAATGAAAAACTTCAAACAGTGTTTACGCCAGAGATATGATTGTACCACAGGTTTACATCAGGAGGGTTTAAACAAGATCCACATGTATACTTCGTGTGGAAGAAGTCCAATGTTTATTTTTTGTTAGCTGGAGTCGTTCGATTTGTCGACTTTTCAAATCAAGTCATTATTCGTACCTTTCTGAGTATTATCAGACTGAAACTTTATATTAAACAAAACTAGTGGTATCCCATCCCGTTCTTATACCCTCTTAATATTAACTCCCTATATCTGTATCAGAATATTGAAAAAAATGCACCTGACCTCGACACGTCCCTGCATTGATTGCTCCCCTCGGGGGTTGTAGCCTCATTAGTTAATCGACTATCTCGTTCGCCACTCTGCTGACATGATGTCGCAATTACTCGACGCCTGAAGCCCGAACTTCACTGGAGACCAGATGATAGTCGCGTGTCAGTGTTTATGTTGTCTCAGTAGTACCCAGTAAATGTTTTATCCTCACCAGGTTCAATTATAATTGAAACAAATCAGCTCCCGTTTGCCACAAGTCCCGTCTTCGGCAGTTGTTGTATGACAAGCGTACATGTTCTCTATTCTTGAAAACAAAACAAAACACGGTCTTGGGATAATCACAACAAATCGACGCCAGCAATATCGGGTTTCGGTTTGCATGCGTAGGGTTTAAAATTGGGAATATGCGCTAACCGACCGACGCTCTTAAAGGCACTCATCCCTCTAATTTCACCAGTTAAAATCACAGAGTGAAGTTCATTAATCGAAAGATATAACCAAAGTAAAAGTATTTCTTAAGTTACATGTATTTGGGGGTTTTGCTGGATATTAATTAAAAAGCGAAGTTCATTACTTGTTTATTGATTTGTTTATGCACTCAGTCATGCACACTCACATTCAACCAGGGGGGGCATAAAAACTGGAAAAAATGCGTAAATACTAAGCTATGAGGGACGCACCTTTCATCGAACAAACGATGTTTACAATTCTGAAGGAAAATAAACTTTTGAACGTTATAGTGATCTGATACTTCTCTTGTTTGGACTTGACAAAACAAGATCTGGGCTGGGTTGCACAAAACTTCAAAATTATTCGCTGGAAAAGTTGCATGTCTTCAGGTGCATTGTTTAACAATAACAGCGTGACTCGTCATAATGCGACGTCATTGTTGCTATACGGCGTATAACTTTTATGCAACTGGGTCCTGGAATTATTAAGTTTGTAAATATGAATTGCCAAGACACGAAACAAGATTAATAATTACACGTGTATGTACCGTATGGTATACTAAATTTGACACAAAACCTTGGGTCAAGTGAAGTTCCTTACCTTTCCACGGCGAGTGTTATTTGTTGATGGAACACAAGAAATTCAAATACTTATGTCTGATTATTTTGAAAACATTCCATTACGTTTTCACTGAGCATCAGTTGGAATAAGTTTAAACTAGATTCAGTCATGATTAAATTCTTTTATGTTATAAGTTTTTGACAGATAAGAAGCGAAAAGACTACCTTTGTTTACGAAACAACCCGACTACAACGCCGATGCCGAGATGAACCTATATAAAAACAGGACTAATTCCGAAACAATTTGCGGGTTCAATTCACATGGAAACGAAACATCCACTTTAACTACTGTAGGATACTTGGTAAGCGGTTATTTGAATGTTGAAAAATAAATTGCTGTTAAGTGCAACATGATAATGTCATTTTTGTATAAATACACCCTTAAAACACTGTCAAAACCTTTATAGGTGGAGCTAAGTCTATAATGAATTTCAAAACACGGGAATGTTTATAAATAAACGTAAGTCTTCCTGATTAGCTGCAATGATACAAACAAACAACCTCTCTCCTTACCAAGTATACCTTGGTTTCATTTCCGTCAAAAACTAAATTAAATGTAACTCGATACCACGTGAACTGATATCTTGTGGAGGTTTGTTTACAGGATTCTACATTTTACAAATTTGCAGTGATTGGCTTTGATTGAGAAAACTAATTAAATCATGCGTTTGGTGTGTTTCTATCAATAAAAATCAATCGTAATCATTCGGGTGTACCGAAAAGTCAAGATTAAAGGTATTTCTGGTCGTCGAATAAATATTCACATGTTTGGGTGACTTTACGGAAACTAGTCAACTACATATGACACGTGTTCGACTGTGCTGAATCGTTTTAAAAGGAATAAATAAACCTGAGAGCATACAGGGGTCTACATGCGCGAATTTAAAACCCAAATAAAATTCAACCATAATTCAGATAGGAAATAGAAACTGGTGCTGATTCAATAAAACTTCTGCATGTGGCGAATTATCTCTTTCCCAACACTGATAATCAAGTCAAATGCACAATTTTTGTTTCACCACGGGACCTACACGTCACTTAATCAATCCACTGCTCCACAATGCCTAATGTGAGCATGTACATGAAGAGAAGTGTACGCACACAACTTCCAATGGAGGATTCGTCCATTTTCACTGCAACAGTTGGGTACAAACTGTGACTCTACAAAATGTGCAGGCACTGGTGGCCTTGAGACATCCACTTTAAAACGGGTACGTGAAAAATTGCAGGAAGTAACAAAAGATTATAAAAACAAACGGAAAAAAAAGAAAGCCACAAATCTGATGCACCTAAGTGGGCTAATTCTTCGTGTTAACAACATCGATTGCCTGTTAATTTGTGTTGAAATAGAATGGATTTTTATCCGTATTATTCACGGTATTATTGTCGTTGTCTCTCATTATGACTAATAATGACATCGTTCCCTATTCGATTTACATAGGAAGATGTGATACTATGCAGAATAGGCCTGCTCACATCTTGGCTGAAGCGATGATGCAATTAAATGAATTACTGTGGTGGAATTAGAGACATTGAATTCGAAAAAACTATCGGAACATTTAGTCGATGAAATGTAATGGACACTGACATGTTGATACCGGTGATTAAAGATAATCAGGGGATCGCCATGACTTACACGACGAGGTCAGCACTGAATTAAAACCAGATTTCACATAAAATGAGTAACAAAGAACGCGGTGGCCAATCAAACGAAGCGCGCTACGTCTCACAGAGGGCGAACGGAAAAAAAACATGTTAAATGTGATTGAACGGAGTGCCCCGAATGAAATTAAACAAAAAGATAATTGAGAAGAATATGGTTCACCTAGGTGATGAAAACATCTGTTGTTTGACCTAAGAATTTATCACCGCGCATGAGTTACCAGAATTCGCAAGTGAGCGGACGAGGGAGTTGTAGCGATGTGAAAACATGCGTGAATTTAACTTGTAATTTGTTTCGATTTTGAGATAATAGACCTACTCGTAGATTTGGTGAGCAATGTGTAAACGGGTAAGTACTTCTCCCGCAATAACAAATTGCGTAAGGCCCCTACCGTATGCTACGTTTTTTGCGTCATCGATGAGAAGGGAGTCGTGATATTTTATCATAAACTTAAGCTTCCCGCATTTCGTGACAGGAGGAGGAGGGAGGGAGGGAAGGAGGGACGAACGGACGGACGGATGGAAAGAAGGAGGGAGGGAGGGAGGGAGGGAAGGAGGGACGAACGAGCGGATAGATGGAAAGAGGGACGGAGGGAGGGAGGAAGAACTGGTGTTATCACCCCTCATCTAACACTCCTACCCGCATCGACCAATTTGTTTGTACAGTGATACATGTATTATGCTTCTCACGCGTTTGCCCATAAGCAATAAATTTGGCTGTCGCTATTAACGCAAGTCGAATATAGGGAACTGCTCATGGGGGAGAGTGGGTAGCAGTGTTGATTTTTGTGATGTAACAATTATGATACAGGCCTTTACGTTTGACCAATTTTCCCTTTTGTCGTTCCATACAAAAATCTTCAGACTATTTAGGAGAATCGTAGAAACCAAAAAGACTAGAATTGTTAAATTTCACCCGTCAGTGTCATTGTCATTAGATTTTTGTTGTTACTTTTTACATAAAAAGGCTTTTGCAACTTAAGTGAATAAAATTCTTCAGAAATTTGAAAGTCTAAATCCTAACTGCACGCGAAGTGTTTCAATAGCGTAAAGCCAGGCGGGTGTCTTATAAATAACACACACTGACTGCATAACTAGTATAAACGATAACGTCGACTTATCAAACAGAACCACTGAACTACATGTACATAACAAAGTCCGAATACATTATTGCCTACGTTTGATCAGGCAAGAATGATATCTGAAATCAAAAAGATGTAGCACTACAGGATGACATGACATGTGTTGCTATCAATTCTCCATCCACACTAGTGCTGAATCGATCAAGAGTCTCTGCACGGACAACTGTTGAGCTCCCGAGTAGGCATATCGCTGTCTCACACTCTCTCCATCAGGTGGACATAACGTAGCTAGACTATGAGGTTTCACCGTCTTGTGCAAGAGGCAGGTAATTTTGGTTGGCCTCGACTTATCGTAAATCGTTTATTATATCAGTCATTATAGAACCACATGGAGAGGGGGAGGGAGGGGAAGAGAGAGGGAGAGAGGNGAGAGGGAGAGAGGGAGAGAGGGAGAGAGGGAGAGAAGGAACAAATACATTGAGAACACGGTGCAGAAATTCGACAATATATTGGTTAGTTAGTTTTTGCATGAACAATTGTTTGTTTAAGAGAATATGCAAATGTTTAATTCAAGAATTAGGGTTTGTTGAACAAAGGTGGACACCTCACTCAATTTCTGCTTAAAAATTACGTGTAAGTCGTCACAAACCACGTCAACAGGCTATAAAATGTGTCGTAAGAGAGTAAGCATAAACATAAATCGGGCAGGTGGTGAACTATGCTTTATAACTATGTACACGTAGCACGTGTTAAGAACACTATTGGCAGACGGGGTCACAGAATTGAGTTAACCATTGACAACCAACATATGTTTTAGGTAACTGAACTTGTTTTATACAGGCTAAACACGTTGTTAGGGATTGGGCTATTTATAAATTGACGCAAAAAGTAATCCTTTAAAATGTTCCTAATAAAGTCTATTTTTGTTTGACTGGTTTGATCTCTAATTGATCGGCTTGTACATTGTAACTTTGGTGTAAACAAAAGCTTCGCAGAATGCGTCTACCAAGAGCTTGGTCTAAATAAAACTACAGCCTTTTTGATAATTGGAGTTTTACAGGTTCTGATGGTGTGTATCCCTATGCAGGCGTGATTGTGTTTCCTATGGTTTATTAAATGTTTGACGATGAGTTAGTTCAGTCTGTATTTAAATGAGGTTAATCTTTGCCTGGCGTCAAGGTTAGAGAAGACAATATCGAGATCAAGTCAATCCGAAAGCACGTGCAAGGAAAGTCGTGTTCCAGAACACACTAAATCAGGGCCCGGTCTCCAGTCTTTTTACTCGAAATGGAACTCGAAATTAGGTTTGGCATTTTCTACTCTTTTTTGGGCAAACTCAAGATAAGTGTCTATTATTCTATGCTCGAGTACACAATAACTTACGTAGATAATTTATTGGTCTTGGTTCACAGTTTGTAAACCCAATATTAAAGCAATAAGTTCGAGTTTGAACTCGAAATTTCGAGTTTTTACTCGAGATTGTAGCACGAATATAAGGGTCTTCAAGGGCAAACTTGAACTAGAAACTCGTATGCATAAACTATAATGTATTCGAGCACAGTCTGATAACCAATTCAAGTTCGCAAAAAAGGAGCAGAGAAATTGCAAAAAATAGTTTCGAGTTCGTTTCGAGTACAAAGATTAGAAACCGGGCCCTTATTTCAAAACGATGGAAGATTTTCTGGGGAATTCAAAGTTGTATTTCTCCTGGGACCCCTCTCTGGCAAGGGATGAAGTAGTCATCTGTCGCTCTCTTTTTTCCGTTTTTTCAAATCGTATATAATTTCATATAAATCCCAGCTCTTGGCGGGTTCCACTGACGGAACCATTGGCTATCATTGCCTCGTTTTTCTTTTTTATTTCACTTTTATTAATGGGCTCCAATGATGAAATAAATTGCTCCTTTTCCCCTGTTTTATGTGGAATCGTACGTCATCATTTTTAATTTGGGAGACGCGATGGACTAAACTTTGACTCCTTTCATGTTTAGCCTTTCAAATTCACTGCGTCTAGAGGGAGCGGGATTCCTTTCATACTGAGGAACTCCTATCAGACGAAATCCTCTTTTGGAGGAACAGCAGGGTGCAATTGTCTCGTATAAATCCGCCACTGTCACCTATTCATGACAAGAAATTATTATAAGAAATGGCAAATTTGGCTAGAGAATTTTTGATGCGAAGTACACTCGGATGAAAACAACCAAGAGCACGGAACAGCATTAAAACAATAACTTCGTGACTGACAGGAATCGAAACACACTGAAACACCTTGAAGACCAGTATTGCCGATGGTGCTTTTTCCCGACGAATGCCAAACTTTTGAAAATCGTTACGTATTAGGAAAGCATTCATTGATGAAGAGCTAGGACTGGCATACTACCAGATGAAAAGGAAGTTATTCGAACAAAACACTGCAACGCGCATGTCTGACAGATTAATGCGCTTGAAGATTTCGGCGATTTTGGAGTTCAAACTTAACTCATAAACCGTGGCAAGCTACATGTATCAATGAAATGAACCAGAATTCTTGCTAAGACATGAGATGCCCGGTCTCCAGTGATCTCCCAACTGTCCGTCAAGTGCATGTATCTGGACACATCGCTTCGGGAAGTGTCTAAAATTTCAAACCGTGAATTACGGATTTGAAAAGTCTTACAACTTAACGACCGTAGTTGTCTTCAGTTCTCATATTGCATTGCTACTGTGATAGCCCAACATATCAAGGTAATTTTCTTTTGTTTACTTACAACGGCTCTGATTAACGTGATCATTTCAATTGTAATCTCGTCTGTAGTTGCTGGTATTTTAGCGAACTTTGATGCGCGCTGAAATTCCGTATCCTCATATTTCAAGGAGCACTAGGTGATATTTGAAAGTCTGACGAAATTTGGGCAGTTTAGTGTCATTTCGGGTATCCATTTTCAACACTGTATTTTGATACAAGGTTTTGTAAATATATTTTATTTACTTTCTCCTGCTGGCTCTATTTGTCTTATTATTCCAGTGGTAGCAAGATGTATCACCATTTTAGTTCTCTGACTTTGTTTACTTGTATACAGAATGATTACTTATTTAGAAAGTTTTGTAACATCTGTTCATTGCCTACTATGCAGCTGGTATATTAATAAACATTTCAATTCCCGCGGAGTAATCGTCGTTAAAGGCACTGTTCCAAGGCTGACAGATCTCCTGTTACGTGATCATCCTCTTCATCTTTCCGTTCCTCATCACCACTATCACCATCGTCGAAATAATCGTCAGCAGCCTCTCCATCACCATTATCTCCACCACCGTCACCACGACCACGTGACCACCATCATAGCCATAGCAAATAGCATCAGCATCGAGTTATCGGGGAACCTTGGCTCCCAGGGCCCGGTCTCTAATATTTGTACTCGAAACGAACTCGAAACTATTTTTGTCAATTTCTCTGCTCCTTTTGTGCGAACTTGAGATAATTGGTTATCAGACTGTGCTCGAATACATTATAGTTTATGCATAGGAGTTTCTAGTTCAAGTTTGCCCTTGAAGACCCTTATATTCGTGCTACAATCTCGAGTAAAAACTCGAAATTTCGAGTTCAAACTCGAACTTATTGCTTTAATATTGTGTTTACAAACTGTGAACTAAGGGCAATAAATTATCTACCTAAGTTATTGTGTACTCGAGTATAGAATAATAGACACTTATCTTGAGTTCGCCCAAAAGTAGAGTAGAAAATGCCAAACCTAATTTCGAGTTCCATTTCAAGTAAAAAGATTGGAGACCGGGCCCAGGTTGCGTGAGAATGACCTCTTTCCGAAGTCACGTTTCATTGTTTCTACACCTAGGTATAAATCTGGTGAAAGTAGCAGCTGGTGAGGAATTAGGAAGAATCACTGTATGGGCTTAGTGAATGCCAAGGTTGATCACATATTGGCTTAAATTCTTAAAAACACAAAACAGTAACTATGTTGACACACAAGTCACAACGGGTCAAATGTAGAGTGCAGAAGAAGCTACACCAACTAGGGAGAGCAGGTTGAGGCATAAAGACATCGTCTTGGCACACTGCCCTTTAGGGAGTTGCTCCTACCTGAAGAAGTCAGTTTATGACTGTTTACCTCCAAAAGCATGCGGAGTATGTGTTGTTAAGCTGTAGGTCGTCGTTAGCCGAATGAAGTCGCGACAAGTTTTTGAAATAATATTCCTGATTCGGAGAGGTGCTCACAGAAGAAGCTTCCTTAAAGCACGTTTATCACGTTCAGAAGACAAGGGCATTTCTAGAGGTGTGTCAAAGATGAGGGATGTCCCTATGTCATGTGGCTGAAATATGACGGTTGGCATCACAACTCAAGCTACGGGACAATGTCCATGACGCTTATCTAAAAGAGTCCCTTTAATATGAAAAATGGAAAAGAATCATCGGATGGCCCTCCAAGATGAGAACTTTAGTCAGATTGTACGATTTTACAAAAGAGGTAAAACAGAGCTGATTGCTTCAATCATTGGGTACCCCTCCGCGAGCGGAGGTGAAAAATAAAAAAGGAAAAGGGTGGCCATAGCGCACCGGGTACTCTTTGAGGATTGATGCTCCTCTGTAAGGTTCCTAATTTATAGCAAGTGATTCACTGTTTCAAAAAAGGGAAAAAGAACGATAACTAACTCTATCGTTCTTACCAAACAAAAATACTATTTTGCATCCCCTAGTTCCCCTGCTCTCAGCCCCAGTTAGAATTCACTAAGAAGCTAAGCTCGCTTGAGATGTTCTTTTTTCTGTGTTTTGTCTGCTCCCCAGTTCTAAACTTTTATCACCTTACATTGTAAATGGTGGATGGAAAACTATTCATCCTTGCAGAGTTGTTTTCCGGCTGGCGTCTTGGTTGGCGGCCAGGGATGAGTTCTGTAGACCGCAAGAATTTAACTTGCAATGGCGGCGAAAAATCTTTACTTATGGAACGGAAACATTAACTTCAATACCGTGATATGATTCAACACTCCAACCTCGCAGAACAATCACTTCAGTGGCCGCCATTTTCCTAGGACATGTTAGTGAGCTCCCGATCATACTCGCTAAACACTCGCTTTTCAGTCGCCTCATTTTGCGAGGTCTTACGAGATCTTGCTTTTTTACGCGGAACGTTGTCTACGGAACTTCCCGATCTGTTCACCCCTGTGTTGGTCCATTCTCAATCATTTCACTGCCCACCGTCTACTGAACAAACCCTTCACTGCGCAAATGTTGAAAAACATCAATATGCGGTAATCCTTTTTTGTGTCAAATGTTGGGTTTAGATAAGTAACAGGCCCGTAGCTCAAGGGGTTTGGGGGGTTCGATCGAACCTCCGCGGAAAAGGTCCAGCCCTAGCGTATACGTTAAAGATAGGATATAGATGAACAACAACAAGATTGTTGCAGGTATTGGTATTGCTCGAAATTCGAACCGCCCCCCGCTCATTGCTGGCTACGCGGGGCCTGAGTAACCTCTCAGGTGTTTTGTGAAGCAGTCCGGGCCACAGTCCATGTTGTGCTTTCCCGCGGGTAACTAGTTACTCGCTGAGTGCACGCAAGGAAACAGGGAAATTTATATTGAAGAACACGCCGTCACCTCGTCATCGTTATCATACACCATAATCTTCGTCGTTATTATCACCCTGAGCCTCAGCACTAACAGTTCCATCCCAAATCCTAGGGCATATTTCCGACTTTTTACAGTAGTTCGCCGCCAACTGGGAGGCAATAAACATTTTCGTAGTCTACCACCGGGAGCAGTCACGTGATCAGATACGTTGAGATTCTCGCTGTGTTTATTTCTATTTGCATTGCAAAGTGGATGTAGTACATTGGCTGTTTTATTGATATAAAGCGAGAACGATCTAAAAGTCATAGTTCTGCTCACTTAGCTGACGAGGTCACCTTTCCGAAGTGAAGGAAATCGCTCAATGTTTTCACTCATAAGAATGGAAAGCTAGGATGGAGTTGTGATAAATTATGACGTTTTTCCCTGAGGAATGTCACCATTTAGGCGAGGCGTTTTTATGAGTGTCTTGGCGAGAGGTTTTGATTTGTTTAAGAGGTAAGATTTTTTATTTATTATTCAAGTTTTTTAAATATGTGAAAACGCGATACTTGAAGCATACGAGATGTATTCGTCCTTTTAAAGTCTATATCAAGGTCCTGCGGTTTCAACACCTATATAAAAAACAGCAAGGATTATAAGATCATGAGATTTGAATTTCTGTTTATCAATGTATGAAACGAAGAGATGATTTTACTGCATTGGACATTAGTTAACATGCTGTGATTTTATTTTCGTTTTTACACACTAACCAGACACGCAGACTCCACAGATTGTCAGAACGTTACGATTAAATGATTTATAACGCGCGCCTTGGCTGAAGGGCGATTTCTCTTATTTTTACGCATTTGATGCGAGAAATTCGGAAATTGAAACCTAATGACGCGATATGCCACATGGAGCGGTGATTATACATAGTACTTGCCTCGCTGTTTGTACGAGACCGTAACCTCGAGTTCATTTCTCACGTGTAAGTATACTGGGCGTGAAAAGAAATGTGCATCTCAAACACGCAACACATTACAAGTACATTTGCGGAATTACACTGAAAGCGTGCCCGATTACTGATGAATTGTTTTTCAATATGAGTTAATAGGTTTTAAACTTTGTTGTTAAAGTCTGTGTTTGCATTCAAACCATTAGCACGCGGTGAAGGGTTTAACCAAATAGTAAAAACAGTTAACAAGCTCGAACTACAGGAATACTTCTATATTTTACGTTCTCGCGTCCAGGCACGGCTGGAATCAAACAAAACTCTTTAGCGAACTTGTTCGACGACACGGCTAAATTAATGAAAACGTCATACAAGAACGCTGCCAAGCGAAACCAAAAACATTATTTCTCTGTTGTTTTGGTTGCATTCACCGAAATACCTTTTCTTAGCTGTCAACTGACAGAATAAGTTAGTAAACTATCTAAATCATCACTTTTGCTATCCAAGTTCGTAAAACTTATTCTTTTAACGAGACAACAACGGCCTAACCTTGTGACCATAAGCTGTCGGGCGAAATGTGAGATATTTGACGATAAAAACATTGACTAGAACTGGACATCGGTGCCTATGCTGGGTATCAATCGTATTGCTGATTAGAAATTATTGATTATTTAGCAGCAAAGCAATTGGCACTAAAATATCTAATTGGGCATGTTTTTCATTTTAAAATTCTTTGTCAGTGTGATGGTTTCGTCAGACGCCATTCTGCTGGCAGCCGTTGTCATTAACGCCGAATCTGTTGTCACCTGTAAATACTTACATCATCAACAAGAAACTAAACTGCAAACTGGTTATCTAGTACAAGGCATGGTGCAGTTCTGGATAATATTTAATACGTGTAGGTGATGTATTTGTAAGTGATTAAGAATCCGTGTTTACTCTCTAGCTATACTTACGCCTCAACACGCCAACCTCTTGGCGGAGTTGTTCATTTGTATCGATCTCTCTTCATTCAGTTGTACATATATATTATCTTATAAAATTGAATTAACAATTTCAATTGTGTATAGAAAGGTGTGTTCTGCACTCTGGTACGACAGTTTCAAATGAATTATTCGTGCACCACTCCTGTTAGCTGCACTACAACACACACATTTCAGTATCATTGGTCAGTTTGCGCTTACGCGCATGTTGTCACGTGGCGGATCTCACTGGCTTTGATGGCTCTAAGATGGCATGCATCAATAGTTGGGTTACTGTTTTTTCAGTTGTTCAACTCCTTAATGATAGTACTAATGAAAATGTTGCTTAAAGACACATTAAACATTTACTTCCTCAACTGTCAATGGCTTGGAACCTTTAGTTCTTCAGTAATGTAACTTTGTTGAACACTTTCTGTCGTCTTCGTGGTTGTCTCCAGGGTTAAGATCCGTAGACGCACGAATCTTGCAAAGGAAACTAGAGTGATCACGTGCTTCGCTAGTTATGCATGGCGATATCTCACGAAGTCTTACGTGATCTTGCGTTTTCGCAAGGTTCTCGCGTCTATGTAACACACGCCTGGTATTGGCAGTTTAGTATTTTTTTTTTGTAGCAGTGGTTTTCTTTAAGTTGTTCGTTGCACATAGTTCTAGTTTATGGAATAAGACGGTGGAATTTAAAGGTGAAATGGTCCTTTTCTCTCCCCTTCCCCAATACCCACGAACTTTAGGCATGGAGGAAATCAGAGCAATCGTCAGCATGACGTAGTTCACTACTGTAAGTTATTTAAACCATGAAAACATAAAAAATCACACCTCTTTCATGGTAATAAGTCCGTCCCCGGCGCTGTCATCTTTTGCACGACAGCGAAGCAATTCCATAGTGACGTTACATCCCTTACAACCCCGTGAATACAACAGACGTGTATAGTGGCGGTTTCATACTCCTTAAAACCCCGAAAATGCATTTGTCAGGTGGTTTATGTCTGTACTTGGCCGAAATCTATAGTTCAATTTGCTTTTACTACGGAATACTAGATGAATCTATTTTTGAGAGCAATGCATTCGAAAAATGTTATCAGAAATTCTCAATTCACTATTTTTAAGAACACTCATGTTCGTAATCGGTATTTTCTAGTTATGATTGTATAAGAACCAAAATTTCACCATATATGTATCAAGATCAACGCGAAAATATCCATAAATGTGTTACCTGCCAGGAACACTTTTAATTAACAATCTTCTTCCCGTGCACATTGCGTAATACGGCAGTTAACCCTGAAATATGTATGTACGTATGCATGTATTACTGAACTCAAAATGTTACGAAAATTTTCACCTGGTTTGCCAGCAACTTTCAAGATGGGTCTTAAGGTAATGACAGCGACATCTGTCTTTCAAAAGTGGGCGGTTGAAATATAGAGAATCCTACACGAGTCTCAGGTTTATGAGATGGGCAAAACCTCTTGGAAATTTCGTCAAAATCTCGAACCACGTGTCGCAACTTCTGTAAAACCACGCTTGCGCAATGTAAAGTAATTCAGTTACGTTTTGTTAATAGTTTTATTTTAAGCTTAACAATTGTAAATTACATTCAGCTTTCGTAGCAAATATTCAAGTTAGAATCTAGTAAATAGTCTTTGAAGTTGCAATATCAAAACTTTTTTATAAATAGGCCTAACAGTCAGCAAGGTTTCCCTACTAACTGACCTTGAGACAACACGCTTGACAGTCTCGCCGCGTTTCTTGAGTTAGGATTCGTCTCCGTTTGAGTGAACGTGGATATGGAATTCGCCGCCGAAGATGGGTCCGTTTCATAAGTTATTTGCATGTCCTTCCGACTGAGAGTACGTACAGTTGCGACACCCGATTTGCAAATCATAACCTTGTCACCTTCTCGGAATTCCGGCATTGTTTGGTTAGCGCGTGTTTGGTTGTTTTAGTGTTTTGCAGACGATAAAATGTAAAGCGTATGGATTTCTACTTTGCTCTACTTTGTGATTCGCCCATATAATATCAAAAAAATCACTTACTCGGTGTTGTGAACCAATCGTGTCGTAACACATTCCAGGTCATGTGAGAAAAACTATTTCATTATATAAGACGTCAAGTTGATACATTTGCGATTCAAAATGCTTGAAAATGCGTCCAAAACACATGATCGTCATCCGATGTCAAATGTGTGACGTCACTGAGTCGCGTGTTTCAGAAGTTTTGATGGTAATCTCTAAATAAATACAGTTGTTCTAAAATGAACACTACATAACCTTGTGAAGGTGCCATACCTTGCCATTCCCTGCAATACACTCTACGTTGGGACCAGGAACGACTGCTACGACATGCGCGCACCTAAGGCGAAGAGGGCAAAAAGGTCCGCCTCAGAGAATCAAAAAATCCGAAAAGTAGAAAACGAGACACAAGTTCGCCAAAAGTTAGGAACTACCAAAATTTGGCCAGTGCACAATTCATAGCTCTTAACGTACTACGTGAATCTTAGTAAAAGGTCCACATTATCCAAACTTCGAGCCACATTTTTAGGCTTGGTATGCACATGCACGATTCTTAAAGTGAAGAGTACGTTTTTGATTCGATGATATTTCTCCTTTAGCAGAGCTATTCAGTTTCACACCATAGCAACCCTGATGAGGTGTGAACGATCAAGTTATAACGTGCATCACTATAATGCCATTTCAATAAACGAGAAGCTTGCTATTTATGTGTTAAAGCCAGTCGAATGAGGATTCACTCGGTGCAATGATCTAAATTATCCTTTGTACCAAGAGTCTTCGAGCCGTCATTGAAATAGACGTGCAGTAATTTTCAAGTGGTGTCCGCTCACAACCCCCAAACTTTGAGGTGAAACCACCTCAAGAAAACAACCCCGACCACAGAAAAAAATCTGTGTCGAACACATTATTTGAAACTGTTCGAGATTATTCTTTATCACTACCGTACTTTTGCTGTCGATGAGAAAAAGATGTAAAACTACCGACGCTAGGAATCTCCACAGACAGCGGTTAAGATGGTTGATTTTATAGTCTTCGTAACTTGTAGTTTTGTGTCTTGTTTGGTTCTGTGTAAGCCTACAGGTAATGTCTAGTCGCTGATATCGAGAAATGTATACCAAGTATAGAAGATATGCTAAAGAAGACGCTCATTAAACTCACAAGACCTTGTACTATTATTTGAACTGCAAGTTTTTCCACGCTGCCCCAAGCCTAGCCTTGATATGTGCAAATTGCTGCATTCTTTCTTTTGTGGCCTCTTTTACTTGACCAGTGCCAACTGTCTATGACGAAAATCTAAAAGCAAAACTTTCAAAGGTTTAATTTTCTTAACATTTTGAAAGTGTAATTTACCCCGCCGTCTTATTGTAAAAACGCACAATTCTGTCGTTAAGTTTCACTAAATGAAATGATGCGCGTCTGGTCACGCGGAATGAATAGACTCGGCAAAATGAGACCTTGAGTCGGGAAAAGGCCCGCATTCATTTCGCAAGACAACACTAACGTGTACTACTGGTATCCGGTCAGATTATCTCCACGCGTAACCACGTACGGCGTTTTCAGCACTGAACTCACTTAGACTTCACAAGGATAGGTCAATTAAGTTGCTGGTGCCGGTTTGTTAAAGCCTAATTTCAACGGTGTATTGGGCTCAAAAAATAATTGCAGGCGGTGTGGTACACGCTGCACCAGACGTGCGCAGGCCGCGCATGTGGGCCCATTGCACTGATCACCTGTGTATTGGGCTAACCAGAGAGTGAAATAAGAAAACGCGAGTTCTATCACGCAAATGTAAGGCAGTCAAAGGAGAGGTGAAGCTGCCTTTTCGTGCCATGTTGCGTCACCGCGAGATCTCAGCACAAACAGCAAAAGGCTGATAACAGTTGTATTGAATAGGGATCTGAATAGAACACCATTGCGTGCGGGTGTTATTAGCAGCTGTTTGAATTAAAAGGTAGTTCTCGCTGTGACGCGTAGACAAAAGCAAGCTAATACGCCTGACAATTCGTTACATTTGGCAATTTATGGCACTAGTGGGCTCAGAGCGACGCTCTTAACATACTGTAGGAACCAAATTTACAGGTGTCACCGTTCACTGATAGGCTTTAAGTAAAATGCAGAAGTTCGGCTCAGACCGGTCACATTCTACTTAACGGTTATCACTGCTCGAAATCAAACGAGAAGCTGAAACGTAAAAACATTATCTGAAACACTGGGTAAACACCGGTAATGTTGCCGTCCGTAGTAAAGGCACAACTGGCGGGCGGACAAGCTCACACCCTGAGCGGAATGAACAAAAACGTGATGGTAACTTGCAATATCGGGCTTCAAAAACGATACTAAGCTACTATTTATAATTATGAAAACTACGATTCTTTTTTTCTGCTTCCCTTACTCGCAAATTGTCTCTTTGCCGAACTATTTTTTGACCGGACTCATGAAGTGTTGGTGATTTCCCGCCACAGACATGTTAGACAGTTCTTGGTAAGCCGACTCCTCATTTTTGTGGACGAGACGGTCTCGTCACCTGGTGACAGAACTATGAATATCAGAAATAATGAAAGAGCTTCAAGCTTACTAGTGGATTACTAGCAACGCAGGTGCGGGTCCAGAGATTTGCCCCCTGGTTAGCTGTTTGTTTTGTTATGATAGAAGGGTGTGAAGTGTCCCCTATTGGCAAATCCCTGTAACTGATCCTATATCGTCGATCTGGCATTATTCCTGAAAAAAGAAGCAGATGCCAATGCGTTCCACCCCCGCCTATTCCCCCTATTCACTACTGCGGCGTAAACAGGTACAAGGAAATCCTAATTAATCAACGGTTCAAAAAGCTTTTTTTTAGCATTCACTTGGAACAGCCCGGTTACATGGTGTTTCTCCGACAGCCTGCCCATCACGAAAAAAGATATATTCGCCACCTTCAGTTGTAAAACAGCTGCTGCGAATCGCAGAAACACGCCCGGAATTGATCAAAGCTCAACTGTAAAGCCCTCGCTTGACCTACTGTGAAATGACAACCACTCTGCGTGAATATGCCGTCAGAATCTTCCTAGCACGCGCTAGCATTCTTCTTTTAATTAACGATTGATTGCGCAGCTTTCAATTGCACAACATGCCAATAAATGGGTAGCATTAAGATCTGTGTAGTACTTGAAACGTTTTAATCAACAGCAAGTGCAGCGCCTTTGCGATGATCAAATGTCCTGTTCTCCTACCCGCATCTGTATGTGCAAGGTATGTGCCTACGCGATGCATAATCATGCTTCAATCACACATCGAGGGATGCTCCGCCGACGGATCCCACCAACTGAGTACCACCCCGATGCCTAGCACCATCGAATGTTTTTTTATTGGACCAGTTTCACGGATGGGTGATATTTTGACGCTTACACCCAGCTGGCTTTCTCGAAAATCCCTAGAAGACTATCGGCCGATGTGACCATTTTACTGCTGCAGTCATTGGATCGGCGCCGGACTAGTTAATATCGCTCCGAGACGATGTCGTATTTACCTGTAAATTTGGATGATCTCTAACGGCGTGATCACTTGCAGGATAACAGATTGTGCATTTTTACAAATACCAAGATGGCTGTCAACCAGTAACCAGCGAACCAAAATGCTAATCTATGATATTGACAAGGCAAAATTCCATTCACTTTTCTTAGTTCCACTTTGAAAAGGATGCAGCAAACGTGGCGCGCACAATTAAACATTGACAGATAAGACGGTACGGAACATTACACATAACTGGTCATTTCCTAGCATTATTGCTGTGGGGTTAATAACTTTTAAATGTAGTGTAAACCGCTGTATGAGACCTTGCGCGCTTGCTGTAGGCGGATACAGTCATTTGAAATGACTCTATAGACCAAAATACACCGTTGTACGTCAGTCAAAGCGAAACAACGGGTTCACACTTGTAGATATCGTTTCTCGTATTTTTTGTTCCCATGGTAGCATGATTCTCATTGGATGATATACAGTGTTTTATGGTTTCATGTATTTTAGTTTGATCCCTTTAAAAGATATCGAGCACTAATTAGATTTAGTACCTTATTCAGTGGGTCGTAACGACTACACCTGGCTGTGTTCACGTTCACTCGATACGTCGACGTTGAAAGCAAGGTTGATTTTTTATATTTATAGTACTACTTTATACTGTGTACAATTCGCATGCTGTTTCTTATTCTCAAAATGAAGCCCTTGCCTCGTAAGTCGGTGGTGTTGACAAGCTAGCCCATAACGATGGGGCCAGTCGGCCTGTTTTAAGATTTGTGTTTTCTCATACTTGGGTGCCAATATAAAAGTTCGCATATTCAGAACCTCACAGCTGTTAGCGACAACTCTAGGCGATTATTGCAGAAATTCTAGTTTCATGCATTACTTCACACAAGCCAGGTAGACATGTTTGTGTTGTGTGAATCATCGACACTTAACGATGTCAATTAAAATACATGTCGATGTTGCTGCTACATTGGGGTACGTTTACCTATGCATCAAATTAACCGTAAAATTGGCGTAATGAAAACATGCCATTTTCACCAGAAACGTGATCTATTCTGCACGTTTTGCCGTGTTAATCACCCTGGATTGCATAAAACTTCGCTCTGTATACATACATGTAGGATACCTGGTTCGCTGGTACCCGCGGTAGATGTAGAATAGTACCGCAGGTAACGAATAACGCAGCGCACCCAATCGGTGATGAATTCATAGCCATACACTTGAAAACAGTAGTTGTGAAATCGGAATCAGGTTTTTAATCGGAGAAAAATAGGATCGTTTCAATGCATGAGACAGTAGCTGACAGTCTCGTGAATTGGGATGGCTCTATTTTCTTTCTCCATTTTTCGATATGTTTATAATCACACGTATTGCATTATTGGGCTGGCGTTTACTGCAGCAGAACGCAACCCCAGAAGTTCCCACAGTTTTGTCAAGCAAAAGTTAACAAACATACCTGGATTATAGAAAAATCATCCCCTATTCTCTACACGGCACTTTCACAAACATTCGCAGTTATTAGAGAAATCTGTCGGTACATGTGTATAACGCCACTTAAAAACCCACAACAGACAAATCTTTGTGATCACCGAACCCGAGCACAACGTAAAATTTTTTCGTACACTGGACGAAACTTCTGTTCATTGAAATCTTCAGCTTCCAACTCGGTTGATATCCATCACAAACAATGCAAGCACGGGAAAATATATTAAATATTCAACATGGCTGTTTTTTCACAATATTGATTTTGGGACTTCAGTTTGGACCAAATGTACTGCTGCTAAGTCAATGACTGTTTGTAAATTGAACTGATGGAATATATATCACACAGCTTGTTTAAAACCATGCACACTTTAGATTTTTGCTGTAATAAATATATGTTAACGTGCGTGATGATCAGAGTGTGGGTCATTATAACGATATCTGTGATAGGCAAGCCGATTTAAACGATGGTGGAGCACGCCGAAATTAAATATGTTTTATTAATTGTGAGGGAGAACGATGTGACAAGTGCTATGTGGCACTGAACAACCTCAAGAAACTCCCGTACCCAACCTAGAAGACTTGCTGAGGAAGGTGTTACATCTGCTGTGAACAACCACTTGAATGACTCGGACTCGAGTCATGAATTTGGCAATGAAAATGATAAGACATTGTGCAAAGAAAAGAATTGATTTGGGAGAGGAGTGCAGAAAGCTATTTACATTTAAGCCCTTATACCTTCCCATAACAAGCTAGGTGACTTTTTAAGATGCGCATTTACCGAATGTACTGTTGGTGAGTGAAACAGCAACAACAAATGCTTTCGCGGAACTCAACAGAATGTAAACGTTTCTGCCCTCGAGCCGGACTCCAAACTTGTTATGCACAGGAACCAGAATCGAATTTAAATATCGGACAGCCTTTACAGTTACAAGATGCCTGACAAGCTAGACTCAAAAATAAACTTGCGTGGGACTTAATGGCATGCGAATTTTTCGTAAACTAGCTTGCTTCAAGGAAAAGGAATTGATCGGTCGCTTGTCAGTTGCAGACGACACTAACTGGAGGACTTAACTTAGTCTGAAATCTTGTATGCATAATGCAACTATATAAACAAAATATTCATAAAATTGCACGGTTAACATTACAATGTAGTTCTATTCGGAAGCGTAACTCTGTTTTTTTCTGTGACTGTTTGGTCAGGAATGTTGTTCACCATAACAATGAGTCACTCGTTGGCCAATTAAGAGCACTTAAGTCATTCGTTTAAAACATCAATTTTGCGTATTTCCATCTATTTTTGATTTAAGATACCTGTGACAATATGAGAACTATTTGGCTTCTTTTTGGGGTATTGTATTACTGTCGCGTAGTGTCTCTTTCTGCGTGCTGTGACAAGTGACACCAGTGTAGATTTGATTGTAAGTTTGAAACTATAAAGTCCTCCAGCTTTGCTACACTGCATTATCTAATGTACTTCTTAGTTATATTGGGGAAAACTTTAGTTTTTTCATATGTGAGATCACCTCGGATATTTTCGTAGCCTGGAGTTATCTTTCTGAGGTGTTTCATATCTGCGCATGGCGAACTTCAATCAGCACATATCAGAGTCCACGGTTTCGAGTACAGCATGCGCAGCGCGTGAGCACTAGCGTGTCAGTCTCAGAACTAGGTAAAGCACATTTTTACATTGCGATCTATGGTTACCAGACAATGAATTGCAGATTTCTCTTAAAAATTGCAAGTTAATGAAAAAAAACAGTTCTTGATAATAAACTTATACCGCCAGTCCATGAATATTGCGGGTTGCTTGGATACAGAAACTTACAGACTATTCATGGAGTTAGATTTTTCACCCCGGATCTCAATTGATATGGCAGTAAAGCAATATTAATTTCAATAATTTTAGGACTTATTTTCGTTGCATCGAGCGCTAGCTCCCAACACGAATACTGACCATGAGGTTGATTTTGTGAAAACGTGTTTGGCCTTGCAAAATATTGGTTTGTTACGGAAATCATTGGCAAATTGAAGTGCGATCCAAAACCGAGCACAAGTCGTTCCCAGGAAGGAAAATGACTGCGATAATGCTGAATTTTTCATGGAATAGCATAATAGTATCTTTTTGACAACCTAGTCGACGTCTTTCGAAACATAGAGAATCCTAAACGTGTCTCAGTTTTATGGCATGTGCAAAACCTCTCGGTTATTTCCAAGAGGTTTTGCCCATGTCATAAATCTGACACGAGTGTAGGATTTGTTTTCTAACATGAACCGCAAAAAAGATCTTTTGTGTCGAAAAACTCGACATGTCTAAAACTTTCAATCACACGACGCAACTTATGTAAAAACACGCTTGCGCAATGTAAAGTAATTTAGTTACTTTGTTTTAATAGTTTTATTTTAAGCTTAACAATTGTTAATTGCATTCAGCTTTCGTAGCAAATATTCAAGTTAGAATCTAATAAATAGTCTTTGAAGTTGTAATATTAAAACTTAAATAACAGTCAGCAAGTCTTCCTCGCGCGTGAGCACTGGATTGACCTTGAGACAGCACAGCTAGACAGTTTCGTCGCGTTTTTTGAGTTGGGGCTCGTCTCCGTTTGAATGAATGTGGATATAGAATTCGCCGCCGAAGATGGGTTCGTTTAAGAAGTTGTTTGCACGTCCTTCCTACTCGGAGTACGTACAGTTGCGATACCCGATTTGTCAGTCATAACCTTGTCACCTTCTCTGAATTCCGACATTGTTTGGTTGGCGCGCGTTTGGTTGTTTTTTGTGTTTTGCATACGATAAAATGTAAGGCGTATTGATTTCTACTTTGTGATTCGCCCATGTAATATCAAAAAATAGGTACTCGGTGTTCTTAACCAGTCGTGTAACACATTCCAGGTCATGTGAGAAATATAGGTTCGAACACCTCTTACTTACTCGTCGAATTAAACACGAGAATTGGTTTGTTTGCTCTACCTAGTTACATATTCAAGACAATGGACGAAGCCGTAGACTCGTGTTTCATATGAATGTCGAAGTGGAGAAGGCGCCAAAATACCCCTGTGACAGTAGGCTGAAACGTGAAATAACGGATTACCTGCAGACATGCCGAGGGCTTTGAGAATGATGTGGTGCGCGTCTTTTGAAACTTTTTTGGCGGATCGCTAAGATTTTGCCGTTTGTTAATGACCCTTTTGCTGTTCTGATTGAAGTTCGCAAATCCGCAGATATCTGAAATACATTCGAGGGATTATTTGAGGATAGGAAAATAACGTAGGTCTCCCAGATGATTATGGATAACACGTATCATCACGCATGTATGATAAAAACACATGTTACCATTGTCACCAACAATTTCTCAATCCATTCCACATACTCTTGCGATTTAGGTCCAACTTATGAGCTATGTTTCATTGATGAACACTTCCCTAAAAGTATATTTAACCAGTTTTGAACATGCATGTTGACCATTTAAATATTCTGAAACTTACGTGGATTTGGTTTAACGTTGGTACCACAAGTAGTCAACTACTTCTACAAAGCACAAAAAGACCAAACTCGCAAAATGTTTTCATTGACATAGTAAAAATTCATTCCAACTTCAGTTTTGAGAACAAAGGTAATCTTTTTCTGTTTTATTCAGAAACTTTTACGTTACCCTTTCTTCAAGCCCTTAGCGGAGCCATACCTCTCCCCCCCTTGTACAATACTAAAAAGCTCTCCCCGGTCAAAACTCATTTCAATTTTCGTTTTAACCCTTTGTTCCTTTAAAAGTGCAACCAGGTTGTCACCCATTCAAAACCCCCTGAAAAGTGTCGTTTTTATGCATATGAGTTCGTGCTCCAATGAATTAACAGGTAGAAGGGTCATCAGGGTTGGGAACATTGATTTCGGGGGACACCGACCTGAGGGACACGCAGGTGGCGGAATATCGAGTCGTGTGTTTTTAGGGCCGGAGGAGTATCGTCTGTGAAGTAGAGGCGTGGGAGAATGACGTCGGCGATTGAGTGTTGGCGCTGCAATCGTTTTTATTTTTAGAAAATTCAATCGTTTATGGCAAAGTCAAATCAACAATGCACTAATTTTGAACATTCTAAAATTCGAGCACAACAAGTGTCAGTTCCTGCCATATAATTTGATGGGACAACAAGACTGGTTTTCCTTTGAAATTTTAAGGTTCATTTTAATTTTTAATAAAATAAAAATACTCACAGCTTACCAAGTAACTTTAAGTTTAGATTGACGTCATGTAAATTGTTTACACGTTCTTAACAGAGAAGGTACGGAGGATCTAGAATTAAACTTACCTTTATTACCATCTTGTGTAAGTGAAATGATTTTTTGGAAAAACGATTTATTTTGACGTTTTCCGTTCTACTGACGAACACAAGACAATTGTCCAGTCCATAATAGTGCGGTCCATGACATGGTTTTAATATTTGATGTTTTGGACCCTCGATGCTATCTTGCTGTAGGCGAACAACTAGAAAATGTTGCAAAATTACAATGCATTAACATTTCATTTGGGCACGATTTGACAGTTATAACCTAGATTTCTAGATTAGCGCACGAATGTAATGCCTTAATGAAAAATTAATTCGCAGCGGCTGTTAGATCTTCATTCTATCGACAGATTAAAGTAATACAGTCATCGCTTAGTGTGAAAGGCAATTTAATTAGTTTTGTTTTAGTCTAAAATATTAGATTGCTGTTTGCGTTCCTTGTTTCGCAGACTTGTGTTTTGGAAATGAAATTCACCTTTGAACCAGACTACAGGTGCACATGCCCTGCAACGTTTTGTGACGTTTTAGCAGTTGTTTTGAAATTGGCATATTAATTAACTACTATGCAAACCTGAGTTTAGAATCAAATTCCTGTCCACTTGATATATAACGTAGGAAGTTGTGTCGTCCGGTGGCAGGACACGGCTTTAAGAAAAACACTAGTTAGAAAACGAAAGTAGCAAATTTGGATGGTCTTTGCTGTGGTTCACTATTCCAGAAAGGTGGCTTTTGAATGCAAATACTTCATTCAAAATACCACATAAAATGGAAATCACAAAATTAACTCTCATATACGTGTCTCGAGTTTTTCCTTGCCACGATGGCTGTTGGAATTGAAAGAATTGAAAGGAATTGAAGGTTATTGGGCGTACGACTTGAAGCCATCCACTTTTAAGGGGTAATGGTAAAAATCCGTTTATAATCAATGACTTTTTGAAGCTCATTGTACTTGTTGACGCCACGGATGGCATGTTTAGAGATGGGAACTCATTTCAATGGTGTGTGGATACATTTAGGTTTGAAACGTTATCATTTTGTGTTTTTGTTGGACAGTTGAGTAAACAGGAGATGGTGATTGTTTAAGGCCATTTTCAGTGACTTAACATGTACAGAAATTGTCTAAGCATTTCAGACTCGTTGTCAACTAATCTGTTTGCCATTGTGATCCAGGCGACATAAAGAGTTTTCATAACATTTCCATTTTTCAAAAACCGGAAACAGGCACTGTTAAATCAGTCATTTGTGACTTTTGTTTCCTGACTAGCGCATTTTCGTAAAACCATGTTCTCTCACCATAAGACCAAAATTCCTTGTAAAATACAGTATATCTCAAATTGTCAGGAATTTCCAACTGAACACTTACACATGCAAATTTTGTCCATGCTTTCAACTTCCTGGAAATTGGGCGAACAACAGATGGTGTACTTACTTTTCTAGGAATTTTATTAGGATACATTATCTCCCTTCGTCACGTCCTCAGTAACAGAGTGCGTTTCTCACCTATTCAGTTATTTTCTTTGGAACTCAGTTTTTCTCTCAAGGGAGAAAATCATTAATTGGTCGGACTTCAAAAGCACTTGCCCGGACTTCAAAACCAGCTGGCTGCAAAATCATTATGGCCGGTGTTTTAACTTGGTGGTCGGACCTCAAAACATATTAGCCGGTACATCAAAATCAGATGGCCGCCCCCAAAAATTAGTTGGCTGGACTTAAAACGGGTTGGCCGGTGCTAAAACACAATGGCCGAACAAATCGCCGCTTTTGAACAAAACAAACAAACGGGTACGAAAAACAAACACCAGATGTCACTTGAATCCTTTGAGACATTCAAAGTGAGTTTCGCAGTGTGGAAGTCCGGCCGGCCGTCGTGTTTGATCATTGGCCAACTGGTTATAGCAACGGCCATCTTGTTTTTGGTCCAGCGAACTAGTTTTTTGGATGAGGCCGTCGCGTTTTAAGTCCGGTCAACACATTTTATCACCAGCCATAAGGTTTTGCAGTCCAGCCGACTGGTTTTGAAGTCCGGGCAAGTTTTGAAGTCCGACCAATTGTTGACCCCCNCCCCCCCCCCCTATCTCTAAGTTGCATTTAGTTTCCCGTCTGGTAGGAAGCATGAGTTCGCACACTATGTAGCACGTGCTTGGCAAACTATAGATGAGGTTTGTGGAAAGTGGTATTCAGAAGAAAAGAATTGCGAAGTTCCTTTTTAAAAAGAGCGTTGTTATTGAAAACGCTCTTGCGGTCCGTGAGAGAGAATTCTTGTCTGTCCTGTATTTTCAAGTTCGAGTGACGTGAGGGAAACGGTGCGCAAATCATAAATACAAATACTGTCATAATATAAGACGGAGAAATGTAACTCCAATTGCCGGTTTGGTGAAGACTACCTTAAGTACATATAGTGAAAATAGCATGTTGGCTGAACGATGAGAGCTACAGTGTATAGGTAGAATTTCGCTAAAGCAATTACTAAGTGTACGCTTCCTTTAGCTGACCCAGTGACCTCGTAGCTTACTGTACGTGACGATGGTTCTGGGATCGGGATTTCAATAGATGACCTGCAATTGCATATAGCAATATTTAGAATGGAAGATAGCATTTTTTCTAGATACCTCTGACAAGATTACATGTACAACGAAATCGTGTGTGATTAATACCAGACGCTTATTGCTATGTACTACAAAATTCAAACTTGTATAGCGAAGTTGAAGGTGTTGGCCAAGCTAACATATTTCCGAAATTCAATCCTTGTTGTAACCCAACGGCTAAGTGATAAGAAGTACACTGTTTTGGTAGCAGCAGCATTCTGTTTCATCTCTTCACTTAGTGTAGGTACATGTAGGTGTCGCTTTTTGTTTCTCAATGTTCGATTCAAGAATTCGTAACTATACTTGAAGAACGAACTTATAAACGATACACGCTGCTTTAAACCACCCCTCCGCTAAAGACTAAATTTTGATTTTGTACACCTACTTTTTCAAAACAGGCCTCAACCTGATCCTTTCTCAGATTCAGTAGATTGGGTTTCTGGACTACGGAAGCATTCATTGGTACTTCGTGGGTGCTTGGGATCAATAAGTTGACTTGACACGGCTGGTTATTTTATGCAGCGAGCACGGTCTTAAATACAAGCGAGCTGTCACTTCTTCTCAGACACCAAAATCACCAATAATCTGAGTCAGGGACGCGTTGAGAGTTTTATAGCGCCAAGTGGACTAAACCAAAAACTTCTTTGGCAGATCGCCACTAAGGAGCAAGTTTATACAACAGTGTCTCATACTTAACACCAATTCACTTATCATTGATTGACTGAGTTCATTTTCACAAAAGTGTACGTACTAATTAAATTCGGTCGGTAAATCTAACGAAGACCTAAGTCACATGTCCAGTAAAACAACAAGAAACAGGGATAGGTTGGTCAGAATTACAGACGTAAGGTTAAAAATTTCCACCGTGGAAATACGTGCGATTGTTTTTGAAGTGTTACAAAATAAGTTTGAAAATTAACGGACGTTGTAATAAAAAGTTACCGCAAATTCCGATTAAGTGACCCCTGGTCAATAAAGTGCGTCTGGACGTTCTCTGCAAAACGGATTCCAAAAGCACCCACGTTGTCTTTTTACGGGCAATGTTCTATATTCCAAGTATGTACTATCAAATTCTAAAAACTGTTCATGATCCATTGTGAATGGAAAGCCAGGACACATGTGTCTGTTTTGTCGCAAAATAATTTTGTATGTGGTGGTGTAACGGCGTGTTCTCTGTACTGACAATAACGGGGTGTTTGCACTTTTGATGAAGTGACTTTTTTCATATTTTATCATCAAAAGTCGTGTGGAGGGCCAGATCAAATTTCTAACTTGTCTTTTAAGTGATTAAAAAATCAGTTTTCCTGAAACAGTCCCCCCAGGCTCCTATCTTTTCATACAGAGCAGATTGTATAGGATACTTTTTCGAACCGTCTTAACACCAATGGAGTAGCTCAGGAGTTTTACGGTCTGATTTGGAACTGTTGAGATCTGTATCTATCGCACTACGATTTGAAATCCACGTGCGTTTTGGTGCAACCAGTCTATGAATGCAGCAACAGTGTTGTGTCGAGGTTCTTTGAATTTATTTCCGTAATATAAAGCGGTGGCAACACGATTCTGTAGTCCGACCGTGAACACTGTCAACCTTCTGATAACGTCTCGCAGATGTTTAAGAGGCGCGTTATTTTTTGCTATTCCGTGTTTATAACAAGGAACAGAAGACTGCAAAGCATGTACCGGTGGATGAAGGTCATTGTAAACTTAAAACAGCAGCGAGACGTGCCTCTGACTAAGGTAAAGCAACGAGACGAACAGGTGTTACCACCCCCTCATCGGCCAATCCGTTTGTACTATGATACATACATACTACTGTTAGGATTGCCCTAAATACATTTCACTGTCACTATTAACGCATGCCGAATATGTCGAATTTTGCTTTTCCTTCTGGCAAAAATGCTAGAACAATTTTGGAAAATCATCGAACAGTGCAGCGTCTTAGAGTCACACTTTCGATAAACGTATAAGGGTCACACAGTAAAAATTGTTCACTTTTGATAAAAGGCATGAATTAAACAGGTACTAAATTTAGAATGTGAAGAATCAAATAAGGCTTGACACCCAACGTTATTTCTATGATGACGTCCGCCATTTTGAATTCAAACATGGCCGTCTTTTCTCAGGAATTTACTTATCTGGGTTTATTTTAAGTTGAGATTTACACACCTTTTCGGAAAAAAATGTTCAGAAATAATCAAATCTCGATTTTTGTACGAAAATGATAAACGGTGACTTTATATGGCATCTGCAATATTAAATACAAAAGCATAGAAATGCAAATGATTTGAAGCGTTTTTAACTAAGTGAGACGGCAGACAGTTTACCTGGTGTTCCAAATAGTACTTGTATTGTTTCAAGGGATCATTAATTAACTCAATTATTGTCTTATAAGTAAGAGACTTTTACAACACAGAAAACATTTTTGCGTATCTGTACAATTACTCAGCAGCGATCTGCCCCTTCGTCATTTTGCTTTTTTGAAAAATCACAGAACAGCAGAGAAGTTAAAGAAACACACCAGCAAAGATAAAACCGATAAGTGGCATTACAGGGAAAATTACAAGTCTTTCATCGCCTTATTTGACAATTGAAAGCAACGGTTTCGGGGTCTCTCTATGTACTACCTACTTATTCAAGCTTCTGCGACACCTGGTGTTGTCTCACGATCCTCAGCCATGGTCTTTAAAAAAGGTTTTGTGAGTACTTTCATACTTGTAATTTTAACGTTTTGCACCTCACTCATCAATAGATGTACTTTTCAAATGTAAAGTGTTCCCGTGTTTAAATTTACACATTTTCGTGTAAGTTGCCAATGAATTTGGTAAAAATGACGAAATGTCGAAATTAGGAGTTTGTGTACAGTGTATCAGATTATTGATAAAAATGTTTGTCTTAGGCATTTTATTGAATACATTTGAGCATTGTTGGTCACATCAAAGAAAATAAACGAACAACATAGTAGTATTATTATGCTTTTTAAAGACAGAATCGTTCCACTTCAACATATAAATTCAACTTTGTCCCACTCGTTCGCTGACAATTTCGCTCCCTGGCCTTCTTAAGTCCTTTACACTCAATAGTTAACACTTTTGAAACACTTTTGGTGAGTCCCTTGTAAATATAAGTGATATGGAGGTCACAATTGTGTTATTTCACGTTTATTAAGACAAGCACAAAGCCATTGTTGATCATCATTTACCACACTATTGGAGTTTCAATCAGTGCACCCAAACTGCTTGTTTTCGTCTATAAATTTTCCAACAGTATACAACATTGCTTTCAACAAACGTTGATTTTTGTAAAGTTAAAACGTATTGGAGCCTTTCATTTATTCCCGCACGTGTGAGTGGTGTTTTACAAAGCAAAGTGTATTTTCAATGATAGTTTGCTTATTTTAGTAACGCATAATCGGTTTTAGAAGTGTTCAACAGAATTCTGTGCTTCGACAAAAGCTGATGTAGTTCTATTAAATAGCATTGGTCTCATACTTATCCTACCCTATTCCGATGTTTAGTGATGACGTGTCGTGGCAGTAGATGACGCAATTTGGACCAGGAAATAAGAAAAGACATGCCGTCACACCGGGTCCAAAACGCCAATATGACGTCTTATTATATAAACATTTCTTAAATAACCAACATGTATTACGTTGGATACTTGCTGATATAAATTACTACTGTGTTGAAATGGTTGGAATTGATGCAGAAAACATAAGAAATGTCAAACGTGGGGTCAGTCCTGCTTCCTGTTACGTCCGCTCATCCAGTACTTTGTGTTAATCATGTTTTATTCTTAAATGTGTTTTAATAACTCCGAACGAAAACAATATAATTCGTGTTACACTGCTCGCATTTGAAACAATCCTTTGGATTCAGTTTCGTTTAACTCATAACAAGATGAATTTTAGCGCAAATTAGCTTTATTAAAACATGTTCTCAAATGATGTCCTTTCATCATGATATATTTGTTTTCAAAATAAGCAGAACAAAACGTGCAGAGATTCGTAATTGTAGGCTACACTAGTTAAATCCTCAGTAATTTGATTATTTCTCAAGACCCCTGGAAACATTGCGAAAAACAGCCTGACGCATGTTATTCATGCGAACATGTTTTTGTCATCTGCCTTTTCACGATCAGATTTTAGATTGACAATTGGAAATCAGTTCTGTTTTAAATTTTCGGGTGGTGCACCAAGAAACTGGCTGTCACAGTGGAATGCAAACAATTATATGCAGTTGTACGAGAAAGCGCAAATACAAACAGGACAGTAAGTTACGAAATGTTCCAACTTTTGTGACATCCTTCGATTGGCGAGATTTGTTCTACGTTCTTAACATGTGAAATTAAAGTAGATAGTATCGTTAAACTTAAATTTGTTCTGAGATGGCCGTGGTGCGTTTAGTAGCAATGAAAACATCTGCGTGCGAGGAGAAACGCGAGGGTGGGCGTTTTGCGCCGTAGTGGTAACGTTTATGATAAACGCTGTCAGAGGACTTGTGAGCTATTTTGGCACGAAGAAAATAAACTTATGAATTGCTCCAGGAAACCCCAATCTTCATGCAAAGCAGCATCATGACATCCAGCTCGAGAACAACAAAGGTTACATTGGCTTTGAATCCAATAGCTTCGGAAACGGAAGAATGAAATTATTGTGAAAGCGCAGACCACTGTTTCCAATGGAAAGCAATATTTACGAAGAGGGGTTGTTACGGCGAAACTAACTGAGTGTGTCAGGCTTAAGAGCATGAGAAATGTTACGGTGGCAAAGTACATGTATAATTGTACATGTCATGTCTTACTTCTTGTACATGTAAGTTTTAGGAATTTCAAGACCCTTCAATTTAATGACAGCCGAAAACAACAAATTTCGTGATTTTTAAAATTCGAATTCAATTCAGAACCACTGAATTGCACCATAGTTTACATTATTTTGCATTTCTAAACATTTACTGGGGCAGGCAGTCCGAACTAGGTTAGGAAAGAATATCCTGCCTTTCATTCATTCACAAAAATTGATCGCTTTTGCAATATTTCATATATGTCAAGAAAAATACCTTATGTTCATTCTCAGGGAACTTGTAATACAAAATGTGTACTGTGGAACGAGACAAAAAAGACTTAGCAGAACCAGAGACCGTAGGGAGGGAGATAAATCTCCTAGCGAAATCGCATTGGACGGCCACTGGCGGACATTGTTGTTTCATGGACCGTAGAGACGTCTAGCGGGCGTGTGTATAATAAAGGATATGGGAAGATAAGACCGGTTCGGTCGGTAAAAATACAACGGTGCTTTTTTCACTGCCTATGGCTACAGCAACAATTAATTTGAAATTCGTGACTTATGTTTTTTGCAGTTTCCCATTAATTAAGTTAGATGATGTTCACGATTGAAACAAAGGATTTTTTGAGCGAAACTTGCCAGTCAGCCAGTGATGGTGATTTAAACTTAATGTCTTTACTGTTCCTGCATTTAATAGGTTATATAGAAAATTATCGTAAATGGTTTGCATGCTTTTGGGAACTACTGATTAGTTTATTCTATGCCCATCGATGCTTCTATTTTCTTTCATTTCTTTCTGCAGTCTTAAAACATTCAGATCTAAAAGACAATTATATTTACTATTACTTTTTATTTACTAATTTCGTTAATATTATTATATCATAATTTATTTGTTTTTATCTATGCTTTATTATTTATTCACTATTATTTATATGTTTCTATTTATTTATTGTTTCTCATTTCATTGTTGTAACATATTTAAATTATTTCTTGTGATCCCATACAATCAACATTCTGGCTGTCGTTGGTCAATAATCTTTATCATAAGATAGTAATGAACACCCCTAAATAAAATTGTTTAAGGTGCAGTAATGGGTGCATTGTGTTGCTCCTGTTTACAAATCATGCACTAGCACTGCTTATTTTGTATTTGCAGTTTAATGCCACTTATGTGATTATGATTTGGACACCATTGCAGCATTTTTCTGCATCCACAATATATTTCTTGTCTGTCAATTATTTTTCAAAGCGACTTGGCATATTCTGATTAAACTTCACATTATTTAAATTTATGACTAGGGTACGCCAGCACCACTTCATTTTTGGACGAATTTAAGTGTTGTGCTATCCCGTCTTCAACAAAACAGTGCTTGTCCAAAATTATTGTCAAAATTGCTTAGCAGTGTTTAACGAAATATGGCACAGAGATACATGGCGGAGGTGCATCGCTTTTTGTGCAATTTTGACTGCAGTTCGAGGTACACAATTATTTTTTGTATCATGGCATGGACTTCAGTGCATAATAAATATTAATTGTATGGTTTGGTAACCTGTTTGGTAATTTGCTAGAGGAAGTGTTGAGGGAAGTTTTCTTTTAAAGGCATATTGAGCCCTACATCGTTGGGTACTTCGGTAGCATGTGTATTACCTTAGAAACCCCATTAAACACAGTGACAATGTCGTTTGTTTAGTTTTTTATTTTGACAAGTCAGGAAATAAGGAGTCCTTATGTTATTTACTTTGAAGTTGGCCATTTTTACATGCCGATGTAGGCTGAATATGCTTTTAACTAATTGCGGATAGCTGATTTAATAAAATGTTAATGGTTTACAAGAGCTGAAAAGCATCGTAAAACTACCTTAAATGAAATGTGTATTCAACAGGCATCTTGGGTGTGTTATAGGGGCATACAAGGCAGGTTTACTGGGGTGCAGGCAGTAATTCCATCTCTTGCTGGTTTTCAACCCCCTACCCCTGTTACCCTCAGTTTCATTCAACACATCCCACCCCAATTCGCTACTAATTTCAGATCTCATCAGGCATGGTTGCTGGGGGTCCAGTGCCCGGTTGTATGAAACAGTCCAAAATAGCGACTACTATGTTAGTACCTAAATCTGCCGCATATTTGCGAGTTCTCTACGTTGAATTCTCAGTATTATTGAAAATTAGTACGGATCTTTTCATGCAACGACCCTAAGTTAAGACCTGCGTCCCTTAGTATTTTGATTGAATTAGGGGCCAGTTTTCAGTTATATTATTATAAAATGGCATAAGTCAAAAGAGAAACTCATAATAAAGATAAAATGATTGAAAAATAAAACGACTGCAAGAAAAGAACCAAACAAATACCCAAAAGATTTAGGCAACTCAGATGAGAACAGGCAGATCCAGGGGGATGTCAAAAAGGTCCAGACCCCCATTTTCCCTTGATTTTAGTGATATCAAATTTAGAATTTTCAATTTGTTGACTTGGACCACCCTTTTAAAAAAATCTCTGATCCGACCCCCCCTTTTAAAAAATCCTGGATCCGCCTCTGCTGAGTCGCTATTTGCGACTGTTTCATGTAAGATTTGGATGGCGTAATGGGGCTGCTTTTGGACATTGACGTGGGAAACATTTGAGTTTGTGTGTTGATAGTTTTAATAATTAATTGTTAATTAATTGATATTGATACCTGGGATATTGGGGGGCAGAAAGCTATTTCCTCTCCCAGCTTTTTGGTTGAGGCCACCCCCATTTTTACTTCTACCTCTTCTTCAGCAGATCTATCTCATTTATATTACTTACCTGATCCCCCTAGGCAAAATCCTACACAGTCTGTATCTGCCCACCCACCACTCACCTACTTTCACCTGGTCACCTCCGATTACTGAGTCACCTTCTTGCTTATAATGTAGACTTTTTCTTGATTTACACGGTATTTTGCATATGTGTATTTTTCCAACAAACAGCTCATATATTTTGTTCTCAATATTTTAATCAGTGACACTTCACAATTTTGAATGTGACAAACTAAAATCGCCAATGAGATAAATATTGAAGCATATGTACAGCTCATTGCGCCTTGCGTACTTCGTCGACGCACATACACACACACACGCTAGGTGTCGCCATAGTCCATGACACAGCGGCGGCGGCCAGTGAGATTTGTCTCGTTAACGTCTTTGGCAGAACCACCTTTCTGGCCCTCAACCACGTGGAAATTTGTTTACTTCGTACCCATGGTCAAAGGATACTGAGCTCTTACTCAAATCGAATCTCCTGCTTGGCTTGTACACTTTCCGCAATTCACAATCTTTTCATTCACCGAGTCGCCGTACGATTGAGTTAACGAGGAGTACATAGCATGGAAAGACGCCGCGGAAAACGAAGACATAACATATTTTTTATCCTAGGTGTGTTGCACGTCTGCGTACGTACGACTGTTGGTAACGTTATAGCGAATAAACCGAGTCGCTGCACGGTGTCTGGTATATCACGAACACAGCAAGTTGTGAAAAAAGATAAATCCTCACCCAAAGTCATTCATTTCACCGGCCGTTTCGTTGCCTCGATCTGGTGCCCACGGCGCGTTTTAACCACAGACACTCGTATTTCGTGCTTGGTTTCTTTACTGAACCCGCGAGGGTCACCGACTTACTGGTTTCGCTAAAATCCTCTGATCTATCATTGTTTGAATACATGTTTCGATCTCCAAATAAGGGCATCTCCTTCAATTACGAACAATAGCTGAAGCAACGACTAGCCGGCAACGATAAATGAGATATCAGAATTTTATGGTACACTGGCCTTATTATGGGCGTGACTTGCATGGAATCTTTCAACGGTTTATGCTCAAAACGGTAGGTCCCGGATGCCGGCTTCGAATGGACTGACAATTATTTAATTATTTATTATTTAATTATTTGTCGATGGTTCTGGATGAATCGAATGCAAATTCAAATCGATTGCAAACTCAAATCAACTGCAAATTCAAATCGACTGTCAATTATAAACAAATTTTATAAAATTAATGTTTCAATGGATTTTGATGTAGGTTCAAGGTAATCAATCAAACAGATAATCCGTAGACTGAGTGCCTGCAGATTTGAAATAATTACGTAAGAAGTTAGACGTATTTTGATGAAATTCGTACTAGGTTAATTATCAACTGAAGGTTGCTGCAGGGTAGTACAACATCTCTACTGAAATGAACAACCAACGCAAGTATAGTTTTGATGAGATGCTGGCAGTCATTTTGAATGCAATATAGCTGTGCCCACTTTTCGTGACACATAACGTATGATTTGAGGTTAAAAGTTGCGAATTTGTTTGCGAAACCAAAAATATACGATGTAAATATTGCTGATTCAACATTTTTAAAATTCAAAACGACGGTTAGATACCATGGTGATACCCATGGATACATGAAAATTGACATGTACATCAACATTCATGCAATTTTGGTCCTTAACCCAATAAAACTTAAATTTTGGTTTGCTCGTAATTTACTCCATTCTGAAATCCATTTTCGCTAACATTTTGCATTTTAACTTACACGTGTCGAATGATGTCGCATCGCTCAAACTCGAATTCATAATGCTGGTTATCAGACCCCAAAATGTGATAATGACCAAGTAATCCATGGAAGTAGGCTATGCCAGGGTTTTCGATCTCAAGTCGATCATATAAATCCCTCGTTCGATCAATCAGCAACCATTTTTTTACCAAAAACGTTGTGGAGATTTTGAAAGTACCTCCAGGGCACACTCGGAATGGACAAAGGAAATTGATTGGTTAGCTTTGGAAACATTGTAATGCCTTGTGGTGTTTTAACGCAAAACAATTAACAAACGTCATTTGGGCATTTCAGTGCCGGTAGTAAGCTGCGGTTCACCAGGCTCTTAAAAGGCGTATACTGAATGTTAGTAACCATTTTAGCCTTTGAAAGCACACTGTGTACCATAGTGCGATGGTGGGAACTGAAATGCTTGGGACAGGTTTGCATTGACCTGGCAGTTTATATTTTACGTTTTTTATTAAATAAATGTGTCATTAGAATCCGCTTGAGATATAAAGGTTTCAAAAACTTTCGATTTCGGCGACGTACTGGTACCGAGGCTTGAGAAATGAAGATTGAGTTACAATCTCTATTAAGTAATTCCAAGTAATTTCAAAAAATATTAATCGAAATTTGTAACGGCGTTATCAGAGTTCAGTATTACGATTTATTGACTCGAAACTACATGTATATGTATATGTACTGCCTTATAACCCCAGTTATTCGAATGATATGATAACACTTTTCGTGTAACAAGCGACAGCTGCGTTCCAACTTTATAAAACAAATTAACGGTTTCTAGATTGCCGGAAATGCATTTTGAAGGAAAAATAGTCAATCTTCAACGTTTGAAATTCATGATCGTGTGAACACAGCTATAGACTTACCTTTGACTACATACATGTAAGAAAGACCGAATAAATTATTGCCCACGCTTTATCTGGCGACAAAGATCTATGAAATCAAATAGACGCAGCTCTACAGGCTGTCGCTATCAATTAGAAATCCAACATATTATGTTTAAATTACTGCAGAGTCGTTCTAGAGCCTCTGCTCGGTCAAATGTTGAGCTTTAGAGGTGCTCATCATTGTCTTGCGCTTTCCCGCCTGCTGGTAGTTGCAGACTGCGCAGTTTCACAGGTGGATGCACATGACGAGAGCAACTGAGAGAACGGGGGAGGGGATGTCTTAGGAAGCGGTGATTAGAGGAAGCAGATATGCCGGAGAGAGGGTTATTCGGAGGTAGCGAGGTAGGGAGGCAAGGCGGAAATTAGGGAGCCAGGCAGGCAGCCGCTGGGCAAGCTTAGCCTGTCATGCAGGGGATAGAGGAATAGCTATAGAGTATGGAGAAGTAGCAACGATCAAGAGGGACGGAGAACTAGAGGGAATGTTGCATGCACATGGAGAAGGAGAAACAGGGAACAAGTGAGGGGGGTGAGGCGCATGTATGGAGCGGAGAGAAAGACGCGGGAAGGAATTCGGAGCAAGAATGCAAACACTTGCAAATATGCTTTCCGACCTCATTTTTAGTTTTTTGTGAAAAAGCACTTTTTCACAAGTCATCATTCTTTGCTCGCGTGATATTCCTTTTAGAATGACTCAGATTTCATAGTCTCCCACAAACATTAGAATGCCTGGTTACGAATTTTTATTTTCAATTTCCTCACGCTTGTCTCTTTGTTTATAGAATGTCATCGAGACTTTAACACGAAATTGAACTTTCTGCTTAGTAACATAATGAACTTGATGATATACATGAAAATACAATTAGTTCCGTCAGCATTTTTACCGTAATCTTAGTGTTAAAGTGCTATAGCAAATGCGAATAAATTTGAATCACGGGTCAGTCAGTATATTTCGATTTCTTATCGTTTTCATGCGTGTCGAAGGTACATTTTATTCTTAGCCATTACACGCACTGCTCTGTATAGCCTCGTTCCGACCTTGGCTCCAGCACGCCGTCGGCTTTGTGTAAGTCGAAAATACAATCAAGTTCTAGACTGTAATGACTTCATTATTCGGAATGTCGTTTGAGTTGACTTGCCTGATATGTGTCGTTGTTTCATATTTAAAAAGGCCTTAGAAAATACATAAACACCGTGTGTTTGTTACGTGTCTGTCCACAATTAATTATTTTAAGTATCCTATAAGCAGTGTAATACCAAGACGAGTGCAAAATCTGTAGGAATCAGGTTTTCATAAATATTGCGTATCTATTACCAGGGGCGGATCCAGGATTTTGAGTTAGGGGGGACAGGGTACAGGAATAACCATAATTTCGCATCATGAAGGGATATAAGGGGTCTCGAATTATTGGGTTTGTAGACTTTATTACTAAAAAACGGGGTTTGTCCAAGGCCTATGCATTGTGGATTCGTCCCCCGAGCCCTCCTGGGTGCGCGCATATATGCTAGTCGGCAATTTTCATCCCGCACTGCCAACCAATTCGCATCCCGCACTGCCAAATGGGATCTGGGAGAATAGTAGGGGGCCATGTCCCCCTTACCTACCCCNACTGATTACGAACTAACACAGCGCTGTAGACGCGGAGACCGAGTTCATAAAGGTGTTGTCGTTGCTGGGCGGACATTAATTTAATTTTAACTCTTTTAAAAAAAGTAAAAGACAGGTATTGTGTAAAGGAGCCTGTACCCTTTGTGCTTTACGTCATTTCATGGGCAGCACACCATAGGGGGCTGGGGAGCTATAACCCCACAACTTTTTTCGCTTCCATTGCCGTATACGACTTTTGGACCTCTTTATGCTCACCTTGTGTGCCGTATACGACTGTGTATACTGCTTTTAGATCGATAAGTTCGTGAGTGGAGCACTTTCATTAGTTGTATACGACGGTAAGCTAATAAACAGAAATCAGAATGGTAGGATAAGGCTTTTACGCCTTAAAAGGGATATTTAGGTCTGTCGCGTTAACATGACAATGAAATGGAGTAATGATTGTTTCGGATTTCGGTCCCCGGTTTAATTTCACTGCTTTTTATTTCCACAAAGGCTTCTGCCAAAACCTTGTCTAGGACAAACCGGTCTTCTTCCTAAATATTGCAAACTGGTGTCAACTTGAGTTTACGGTAACAAGAATGAACAAGAATGACACGGATGCTTTAGCTGGACTGCAATGAAAGTGAGGTGGTAAAAGAGTTAACTCGACTGAGAATGTGAACATAAGGCAAAGATTGTATGAATGAATCAGTCCAGTCCCGGTGGATATTGTTTACGTCTAGATTCGTGTCTCCGTGAATTGTCAGTGACTGTGCATGATTAATCGTTTGATTTCACGGATCTTATCTGAAAAATAAGAAGAGTATTGAGCTGTGTCGAGCGCATATCATGTACTCAATCTTCTTGTCAGTTGTGAATAGACACAGTCCTACAATTTGTAATTCACACCAAGTTTCGCAAATTGCACCTCTGAGACTTGACATTGCACAGATTCAAACGTACACGCACTCGAATGACAGACATTATCAAATTACACATTACTGGAAAAACATATTTTTGTGGATAAACATTCTATCACACTGTTATCGGTTGACTTTTCTCAGACATTGTTTTGTTCTTTAAAACGATATATATTTCAAATACAGTAGTTTCAAGATAAACTCTGTCATACTCTGTCAAACTTGAATAAACATCTTACCAGAATTATTTGCCAGTTTAGTCGAACTTTTGTCGCAAAAACAGCGTTTCTGTCGAGTTGTTGGGAGAGTTTATTGCAATGTTTTGCGCCTAGTCACTAATTGTATTTTTATGTAATGGATTTGCTCAGTAAGTTGTCACGATTTCGACAGCGTGGGTGGAGCAACACCTTTGGAGATTTTGTCGATATTTGGCCAGAATTGAAACGGAATCTAGTCGAAAATAAATAGACATATGGTCGCGGTCTGATGCACAGAATAGTTGTCGAGTTTCCACATTGTCCAACTCATTTTGAAAACTACTGTATGAGCTGATATGCTTAAGCAACCATTGCCAGACACCATTATGAGGATCTGTAAAACAAATAAATTAATGCTGTTATAATTTTTCTCATAGAGTACGTACAGGAAGATGATCACTGTTGATCTCTCTGATAGCATACTTTTTGTCTGTACTGGAAATTGAATGTTGCGCAATATCAAGTTTTAAGGGAATAAAAATCAATACTTTTAAATACACGTCGCCACAAAAAATGCAGGAATCACGTCAAAGTTTCACGCTATTAGAGAGCCTTGGCTACGCGTTAAACGCGAACGCCTGAGTAACTAGACGTCACGGTTTAACATTCGTGTATGCGTCGTGTTCCATTTCTTTGACTACACTCACTTCCAGTTAAGTGGTGGCACTGAACAGTTTGGCGGTCTTGGAAGATGACTTCGAGTAACTGGACTTGGTCATGTGAATGATAAACCACGAAACGCAATCAACTAAACATTTGAACAGTGTTGACATATATGACAGACGGGCAAGTAAAAGTTTTGTTTCGGGATGTTAATCTCCGTGTACTGTATGTACAATTTCGTAGTGGTGTTTATGATAGATCAAAATGTTTTTCTTCTGCGCCAGAAGAACCGGGGTGTAGGTGCTGGAAATAGATGGCAACCAGTTGGGGCGGTGGCGAATAAGATGGCAATCGGCGGGAGAGGTTAAAGCTACGACCGAGGTTACATCATAATACTCCACACCCCTTTGAAAACCACCAATTTATCACGTATAGAAGTTTCAAGATGTCATTTTTCTGATTCCAAGAATCATTTTCGGCAACAATGCAGACAAAAATGTCTTAAATTCACAAACACTCACTTGATGTTTGCGTTGAACATTTCTGATCAAAGCATTTGCCTCATTTGCTTTCATTAAATAGTACCGAAATTGTGATGTCATTTTGGAACGAATCATGACCATACTTTTCCTGTATCACCCATCACCACCTGAGAAAAATCAGCAACGCCACGAGGGCCTGCTCAGCATAAGTGTCGCATATGAAACCTTCAACCGAGAAACACACATGAACTAAGCTACGTTATCTCCTGAATGGTTGAATCTTCTAAAACATTAATAAGTTGCATCAATTCAACGATCTTTTACGATAAAACGGCCATTAAAACCTACGCTGTGCACTAACTTACGCGAGATCAGCTGCCCCCCCCCCCCCACGTTGTTACCGCTGTGACTGCACTGAACTTGAAAATGGTCATCTATGTGACGTAGTAAACAAAGAATGCCGACGCACACGTTCGCGTTCGAGTTTAATGAGCAGCCGAAGGTCTCTATCATTCCGGTAAAAATGCCGTATTTTGTACCCAACTGCACTAGATGTTATGCAAGCATTTTATTCATAATGATTGTAATCAACCTTTAAAATAAACTCATGGCTAAGGGCCTGGAGAGATGAATTTGGAGAACTTTCGATTACGTCTTTACAAAGGAGCAACTTCGACGTTAAAGGCGCTTAGAACGAGAAAGCTCGTCAAAACATCTTGCAACGTCTACTACAGAGTTATTCACTTTTTCGGTGACAGAATTTCCAGAAAGAATCACAAATTCATCATTTTTAAAATACGCGCGAAGGAAAAACTCTGTAGTCACCACAGATTGTATTAATCTTCCCCACTTAGATAAATGTGCGCATGCCCTCGCAGTCATTCGACAAACAACTGACTGACGGGATTGATGTATATCGGCAGATTGCCATGAATGATCGCACTCCGAATCTGAGGTCGACAGCACAGCATGAGGCGAGCCAGTGAAGCAAGCAATTTTCCAAGATAATCCCAAGTGCGTTTTAGAATATATTTGAATACTACAATTTATCATCAAGTGCTGTCTTTGCAATTTACTGCATTTTATTCTCGTGTCTCTATAACGCGCTATGTAAAACTGGGCTTGCTTGCTCTGTCTGGTTATCCAGTTGAGCACGCGCTGGGCGTGCTCAACTCGAATCTCTGGACTCTTGTAAACATTCTGCCCATGTTTGTCGCTTTGAACTCTTTAGTTTAAGAGTTATGCATTTCAATTCCATGTAAAGAGATCAACAATAGAGTCTGTAAGCTCCTTTAAAAGAATACTGGCCAAATAAACATCGACTTTATGGATGAAGACACCGCTTCGTATCTCTTTTGCTTTAGCACTTATACATTAAAATACGTTTCTTTAAGAATAATTTCCAAGATTGCTAAATCAATTCTCTTTCAGAGATAATGATGATTTCTCTGCCCGTTGCGCTGACGACAGTCCCAGATGTTCTTACAGTTGCGACCTTTTTAATTTTATTGGCTGCAAGTCAATTAAGCACGCTGTTGTGTATGCAAACTAGATAAAATTTATTTCACTCAAATCAACGACTTTGCAAATTCCTTTAAGATTTTTATCGATGGTTTCACCAAGCTTTGCTTGTTTACGATTCGGCATAATCGTAAGTAAGTTGCAGAACTAGATTGATTGATTGACTGGGTGACTGATTGATTGGTGATACAAAAAAGATATAGGAAATGTATAGAATGCTTGTAAATCAGTGACATGCATATATATATATATATATACTATCGATTGACATATCGGTCTTGTTATTGTAAACAAGACCTCTACAATAGAAATTAATAAGCGTTGCTTGCATTAGCTCTTTTTGTAGTTTCTCGTAATTTTTTGTTTTGTCAAAACACTACAAAAATGACCGAGTATCCACAGCATACCCTTAGGCAATATTATCACTCGATCGCTCTCAGGCTTTGCTAATTAATTGTTTGTCTTTTGAAGCATGGCTTTTGATCAACGCTCTTCTTCAGCTGTTTGGTTTCAATTAAAGGAATGCTCACAACGCGTGCTAACAAGCTCATGAAGAATACTATGGAATTGGATTCAGTAGCTTAAACTGGCACTATATCAAGAAAAATCACATCAATCTGTTAAAGCTGCCGCTGTTTAGTTGGCAAGAATACGAAAATCGAATTAGGCCTTTTAGAATCATGGAATTCACTACTTGAATAAATTCGCCATTATTCTTGAAAACGAGGCATCGTGTCCTAACATGGTCCTGCATGTGTGGAACACGCCCACTTTCCTGTTTGCATTGTTAAAATTGAAGCTAAAACGAGGCGTTGTGTCCGAAACAGCAATGCGCAACAATCATTTTTGCAGCGCCACCAACGTGTGCAAGTAGGTCTCATAATATTCCTTACCACGATGGGATTTTATTTCCGATACCCACCCAATTGTCACTTACCGGCGTTGGGATTGGCTATTGGGCACAGTTACACTGTATCCGAACGGAATAAGCTAGGAAATAAGCTTACTCGGCCCAGCTGGCATTTTCGGAATTTACGAACTTTCCTATTTTTCCGGTTTGAGGAATTGTTATTTTCAATAATTTCCTTTTTGATGGAAATCGACTAAAAGTACTTTGTAACTAAATGTCTCGAATCGACCAGAAATTTGTTAGAAAGGTAATGTTCCTTCTTGTTGATTACTTATACAGCTGATAGAGAGCGCTTTTGTGAACCTTCGTTTTATGGCTGATCGGACTCGTAAAAAATGCGCGTCTGAATTTTGTAAGCAGAATAAACCAAGTTATGCTCATCTCATGGTCTTGAGATTAGGAGGACAAGCTGCCGTGTTCGAGCCTAAGTTGACGTGTGGCAGGTATATCTGATAACATTGGGGATCGTGAAATATTTCCACATTTATAGGGAGAGGACTGTGAGTCACTAGGTTTGTGCAGTAATTATACCTTAATGAATTTTAATATTAAAAAGGTACTCATTGACGTGTTGATTGGAGGAACATGTCCCGGTTGGCACAAACGAGCCCTAAAACTGTTATGCGTCAGCGGGTGCAGCGACAGTGCTTGGAATGATACTCCATGCTCTCCACTCAGGCAACACTTCATTTGTTGCAGATGGGAGATTACAAATCCTTTTGTTAGCAAAGCGTGGTGCCATAACTCTGTGTTGCAACCTGAGTACACGTGCAAAGGGGTTAACCTGGGGTACATGTCTGATTGTGATGCTACACCACTAACACTTCCTTTCCTAATGACCAAGTCGACTGGAAAGCACCGGTTACTGCAAATCGCTAAACAAAACTCTTTTTGGTCACTAGTTTAACTAGTTACGGCAAAAACAATACATTTGATTTTGAAAAATACGTAAAAGCCACATGATCCAACACATCTTTCAGCAAGTCGAACTCATAGTCGGCGTAAAACAAGAAACTCAGATTAATTACTTTCAATTGACATACGATCCCTAAGGGAATTTATATAAACCCAAGATCCTACAAAGCGACCACAGTCTACGTTCGTGTATTAATGTACTGAATTAATTCATTGACATTTTAAAATCATTTTAATATAAACAGCTTTACCTTTCCCATCCGTCCTCCTTAATTGTGGTGTCAGTGGTTTACGCAGTGATTAGCTCCTAAAGATTTCAGTAAAATCATCCCCCACCAGAAGATTTTTGGAAAGCAGATTTGGTATTACTTCAACACACCGTTATAAAGGTTAATAGGTTACTTCAGGTTGAAAACACACACGTGGTACAGTTGTATGGTGATATGTTCTTCAAATTTCGACTTCGAATTATTTGCATATGCCACTAGCTATGGGAACGTTGGGATGAAGAGTGAAACTTACATGTGTGCGGGTGCGATACTTACATGTGTGCGGATGCGATCAATGAGATATATAACTTACATGTGTGCGCGTGCGATACATGTGTGCGCGTGCGATACCCTCTTCAGTCCTATGTAAGTGCTGATTTTTAGTCTTACACTCAATATATACATGTAAACGATTTATTGCGTTGTAACGATCGAGGACAACTAACAAGGTAACTGAGGCTGGATAATCAAGGGCACAAATTGGTCAACTCAACTAATTTAAGTCAAGCTACATTTCACCTCTGTTCAAGAATATAACGTGAATTTTTAACCGAACCGCGCTTTGACTTTAAAATATCGTCGTGATCATCATCAGCTCTTGAATTGTTGTTGAATGAGCTGGCAATCCAAGTCACAGACGATGCGTATACATGTAGGCCTACATGTGCAAAGACAAATTCACGAAGTTAAGGTTAGTCAGCGTCTTCTTGATTCGCTGATGGTTCACCGAAGCTCTTGTTGGTAAGGCAGACACTGCAGTACGACGTTTCTGCTCATGTTAAATGATTTTTTCCGACCATACTAGGTTCTTTTCTCGTAACCGAGATCCCAGCTGTCTCCAAAATGCTGTAAAATCCCCATTTAGAGTTTTAAGACTAACATTATTCTTGAAACCGTATGTTACATACGGCCTCGTGTAGTTTTTTCAAATTCACAACAGGTGGCGAAAGTATAGTTTGTATGATCATCTGTGTCAAAACCCAACACCTGCATAATTCCTGTCCAAGTTAAGAGCGAAGACCATAAACTTACTTTGTGTTCATGAAAGGGCGTTTTCTGAATTTTCGTCTTCGGCCTTAACTTAGCCCAAATTTCGGTCTTACTTGGACAAAATTTTTGGGACCTTGTTGAGCGGGAGCGTCAATTCAAAGTCAATTATCAGATAAACTAGACTGTGTCATCTAGCAAAACTATACATTTTCTGAAAGACAAAACAGCATGAATTATAAAAATACACTTGATATTTACGAATCATTGTTATTATAACGTGACCATCTTGTTAAGTCATAATTTGATTTTTAACAAAAGTACATTTATACCACAAGGACCCCTTAGTGAGACCTTTTTAAATGAAGACTTAGCGATATTTCTAAAAACGCTGGTCAGGAATTTTCATTTACTCATTTAGTTTTGTTTCTACGCCAAATTAACACGCAAAACGTAAGACATTTTTGTAAGATGTTCAGGGGATCTCAATTTTGTTTAACGTGCAATTCGAGTGTGATGTGTGTTTGGCACTTGATTTTACACACTGTGCGGACTTCCAATACTGTTTAAGGGTTGGTTTACCGACTACATCTTTCTATGCTGTGTAGACCACGTTGACTCAGTATTATGCCGACTTGGTGAATGAAAGAACTGTGAATTGCTGGCACATGTGGAACTGCGCATGCCTAGCGAGAGATTCGATCTGAGTGACTGCTCCGTGCTCCGTAGTAAACAAATTTCCACGCGGTTGGGATGTGTCCGGGAAATCGTTTTTTTACCATAAACAGGCAAGGTGTTGATTTTAAAGTTAATTAGGAATGAAGATAAAAGATTTATCCTAATAGGCATTCAAAAATATTTCAAAGTAAGGTTCTACATATCCTGAAGACTTTTAAGTCTTAAAAGGCCAAATATGACTTAATTGTCATGAAACGGCCTTTTCTGAATTCTCGTCGTTGGTTTTAACTTGGCCCGATTATTGGTCTTAACTTATGTAAACTTTTGCTCTTAAGTCTTAGGTCACTTTTCCTGAAACGGGTGTGACTATCCTACAGAATTTACAGTATACTTGTCTATGTATTACACAGCTAATAGGGTGTTTAGACTTTGATCAAATTGAATAAGTCCTTAACCATTAAACAAATAACTAACAAAGTATTTACAGCACTGGACTTTCGAAAGTTAAAAAAAGGAAACCGGTTGCGTCTTCGTGGCTAAGAACGACGTTATTATGGGCCCCGGAAAGGGAAAAATAGTGAATAGAAAAATCAAACCGGGCACTTAGTAGCTAGTTCCGTCCCTTGTCTTCCGGCAGGTTTGATTTTCCAAACAGGTTTGATTTTTAAGAGTTATTTTTGATTTTCCAAACACGATTGATTTTTACGAGTTAGGGTTGACTTTGGAAACAGGATTGATTTTTGCGAATTAGGTTTGATTTTTCTATTAACTATTTTTGCCCTTCCCGCGGCCCATGCGCAATGGTGCTTCCCACCAAGCGTCAAAAGAGTGAGTTTTGTACCATGGCGGACTCATAGGCATAGATATCCATCCCTGAAAGACTAGAGCTCTAACCAGCGGTGTAACTAAAGCTCTTGAAACCTGGTAAATAATGCTAGACCTCCCAACAAGGGCACAGATTCGTTTCACTTCGACGATGGATTAGTACCGGAGCATTATTCTTCATAAGCTTAGTCTCCGCGTATACTGCACCTGGTGTTTGTCGTGAAATTATAGCAGTGATGAAACTTTATCCTATAGATTGCTCACTTGTCTTCGCAGAATACTTCTTCTAGGATACTTAGAACAATTCATTACGTACAGAATAACAACAAAATGACAATCAGACCCTGTGTTATATATTCTTTACAGCGTTTTTAACTGCAAAAGTATACGACACCTGTCAGGGCAGTCAGCTCACGTGACTTTCCAAATAAGGAAGCTAGTACAGTCAGGAACTTGATTTTGTGTGCACAAGGATGTGTGTGTCAATATTCCAGTCAACTTGTTATTGTCACGCGTCATTTTGGGCCCACTGGCAGGGTTTAAACTCCGAACTCAAACTAGACTAAGACTCAGACTTGAAACCATAGTTAATCAATTACGTTGGAAGTTCAAATTTGTAAGCTTATTGGAAGCGTTCCATGCATGCAATTGGTCAATATTCGAGCCTAGTTTCGAGTGTCAGAAATAGAACTCCACGCAAAGGTTTAGAAATGCTTTCCGCTATTCCGTAACATTTACTGGCATTTTCCGCATGTTTCATCGACAAAGCAAACTTCTAAAACTTCTTCAAAAGAAGGTGCACACAGTTGTGACTAATTGGACCCTACTTGAGTCTCTAACTCGATATTTTGTGGAGTTTTAGTAAATCTCTATGTTAAGAGGCACACCTACACTAAAGTTAAAAAGGTAATTCACGTTTCTAATTTAAATTATTATGAAAAGCCAATGTGCTTGGTATTTCAAACGAGTGAAATAAAATCAACCCTTCTCCACAGTCACTGGAAAATACATGCATGCAGTGTCTCAAGGGGGTCTGAATTTCCTGGTAAATTTCAACTGCCCACTCGCTTGTAGTAAAGATTTAAAGTTGCAGAATCGTTCTTTTGACATCTTTGATTAGTTTTGAATTGCTTGGAATTGCAAAAAGATAGTAGTACACCAGGTTTCATAAAGTTTTGATTTTTTCAACAAATACTTCGGTCTATTTTTTAAAATAAACTTTCACAAAAGTAACCCGGTCCTACAGCAACAGCTAATACACCTGCCCACTGTATGGATTTGAGCATGCTCAGAGTGTGTGCCTCCGCGTTTGTATAGACCTATGCACGCGCCAAAATACGGAGGCCGCCACGTGACCAAGCGACGTAAAGGTGCGGAAGCTAGTGCAGTTCACCAGCGATAACGTAGAGTTGAAACATATTTAAACTTTGTATCATGGTGGAGTCGCAGTCTCATTACCAACGTCACCGGCTATAAGTTAGTATTTTGTAATATTGCAGGGCTCTGTTTACAAAACTAACTCAAACAGATAAGATTTTGCCTGCTTCAGACTTGTGACTCGGGAGACTAGCAGAGCGCCTACAGCAGGCAATGTAATGCAAATAATTTACATGCCTGTTTGATTTTCCAACAATACACTTGAATATAAGTACCTTCACTGGTTATTTATATTCCCGTCATATTCCCGACTCCCAAAGCATGAACAAATTTCACAGTGGTGAGAAAAGGAAACTACATATGTCTCTACTGCTATTCTTGAATGATAGCAATAGATAGCGATGACGTGTACTGTATAATTTTTTAATTTTTTTCTGCGCGATGTCTAAATATTCAAACTTAACACAAAAAAACCGACGTCATGATGATGACACCTTTTAAAACTTTATCTGTTCCCAAATTTCAAAACTTTTATTTTTCTTTTAATAATACTTAGTCGTGGGAAGGTATCGCACCCGGTCGCCACCTCGGTACGATATCAACTCGCTGACTTAAAACTCCACTTTCATATCAAAATAATTCATGTAAATCGATATTAATAAGCGATTTGAGCCATCTTTTTATTGTTAGAAGTGTAGGCATTATTCATATATTTTGTAGTTTGCGGATGTTCACTGCAAATTGATTGTTCCACGCATACATGTTCTTCTGGTTACTGCGACAGCCCACTACGACACATTAACTTCTACCACTTTTTAGTACGTTATAGTTTTTCAGTTCTTTTCACTCTTTCAAAACTCATAGCACACCTCTGGGTAGAGTTCAGTAACCATAAGACCAACGCTAGGACCTCGCTAAATTCTTGCCAAAATCACTTGTTCTTATTTAAAGCACACGACAATATCCCTCGTAATCTCGCGAAGTATTGCTTTATTGGGAGCTTCTAGCGTTACTGAACTTCACCCTGTTTTCAGCACCTTAATGGCGAACGATAGTAACGACAACGTTGGTCCAGGGTAGCTATAGAATTAGGTAGAATAAACAAGTCGATTTTTACATTGCGCCGTATGGGGATCCGACACTTAAACGCAAATTTCCCCTAAAATAGTGTCTAAATGGCGAAAACAGCACTTTTGATAATAAAATTATGGACATAGAAGTGTGCAGGTTGCTGATAAGCCCGTATCTCGGCTTGACGATACCAGTTGTGATCGGCCACAGCAACAAATTGCAACCGTAACGGAATTAAAGATTTAATTGAATACTACGGTTGTTCTAACTTGTCTCACGCTATAAATACTGGCCATGGGGTGGAGTTTATGAATACGTCACTTGCTCATGCTCTTGTAAATTAACGGACTAAAACTAAAATCGTCGACTTTTTAATGCGCTGCAAAATAGAGAACAGGGGGAATCGTGTTTAGCAACATTTTGAAAATCTAGCTCTTACCTACCACCTACTTACGTGGGAAACGCACGTGAGTTGTTTTTTAATCTATCTAATTACATATTCAAGGTGATGGACGAGACCTTGGATTAGGCTAAGCGTTGGCTAACCTTGAGCTCGCGTATAAAAATTCGTCAAAAGAGAGCCATTTGACCTATATCAGGAAGAGATAACCAGGAAGGGACAACTGTTTTAGGCATTTTAACGTGATTTCAAACGTGATTTTAAAAGTAAATGTTCAAGTTATATGGAATCCAAGCATTAGTTTTGAAAGATTAACTCTTTTAGCTATAAAATCACACCGCTTTGGTCCTCAAAGACTGCATATTACTGGCACTGGGATGCTTTGAACGTGACATGCTTTACCCTTACAAAAGATGCCTCTTCCCAGGCATGTACTCGGGCATGAGCCTCTTTTTTGAACCAACAGATGTCACTTATATATGCAAATGAGGCTCGCATCTCCTACGTCATATGACGTCATACGATGTCATACGACGCAAACTTCCAATTTGAACCCTCCGGTGCCTATAGCGAATGACTTGAAACGCAGTTCTACCTGATTGGGCAGATCTAAGAAAATTAAGAACTCACACAAGTCAATTTTCAAAGAACATTGAATGGTTTCACATGAAAATGCATTTAATTGTATTTGGATACGCTTGCATATGTGTAAGCGTGGACTTTGTCATTTTGTTTAAATCCAGATTTAGAAGCAGGTGTTAGACAAGAAATTAGCTGCTCCCGCCACGGCCGGGTGGCAGGTGTCGTGGCGTCCGAGTCGCCGGGAAGTCCGATCCATGCATACGCAATTCACGAACTAATGCTAGTCGCTGGTCAGCTCCGCTATGATTCATGCGCAATTCGAAGAACTAATGCTAGTCGCTGGTCAGCTCCGCTATGATTCATGCGCAATTCGAAGAACTAATGCTAGTCGCTGGTCAGCTCCGCTATGATTCATTTGAGACGTGCGGCTTAGCTCGAACCTAGGCGTGTTCTGGCTCCAAGGTCGTCTGTTTGACCCAGTTTCGGGAAAAGTTTATTTTAACACGGTCATTTCCTGAAGATGTTTTTGAAAGATAGGATCCCAAAATCCTTGGCCTATAGAACTGTTGAAACACATCCACTGGTCCAGCTTCTGCCGCCGGGCGGCTGGGGAAAACGCTATGGAACGCGTGTCCCAAAAACGCACACACTTCAACTCCTGCAGTTCAAGTTCTTTTCCCGTCAATCGCTGTGCGCGGATTCTACGCGGGCAGCCAACACCTTATTTTTAACGTGGGTGCGTCACTGAGTCACGACGTGTCCAGCCTTTGCAGTATGCACGGGAATGTCAAGCAAACGATTCGGTTTTAAGGACCTAAATTCATTGCACAATATTACTAGGAACGTACGAGCATCAAGGAAATGCAAAGACAATCTTTCCAAATTTACGAGCAATGACTTGAATTTCTTTTTTGATCCGATCTACGGTTTGTAAATTTCTTTAGTCTAGTTATTTTTAAAATTCAATACATTCATGAATATCACTTTTATCGTTTAGAGTCCTTCTTTGCGATATGGTGGTCTGATGATGGTTCGAATTTTTGCAAGTCCGTCCTTCAGCCTTCAACTAAGTTCAGTGACGCATCGCCATTTCTTACAAGACAGCTCCTGTGCTGTGCACGAATGTTTTGTGTTTTTGATTAATTTGAAATCTCAACTTCCCCTCGTGAGTAGTTGGCAGTGTCATGTCGGAGGTGTATAGAGGGCGCAGCACTGAAAAAAGTGGGGGCTAAAGCCCCCTCAGCCCCCCTGCAGTGCACCGCCTATGGACCACTGAAAAACTTGAACTGAATAAAAGGAGAATGCCACCCGATTTAATTAGTCTTTTTTGCCTTATTAATTTGTCTATATCCACATCGCCTCGCACACGGTCGACCTTATCTTGCCAAGAGGTGTCTCGTTAACCTGTGAGGAAGGTGAGAAACGGCGCTAGCGACGTCAGTGGTTCATCTGCACTAAATGAGAGTGAATGCCGCTATGCTGCGGTGCATCGTTACCGCTTGTGCGAGCTATGCAGGTGCGAGGAAAGCGGGAATATCGTTTTTTCGACTTCAGTCCTTGAGAGTCCGAAATGTTTAGGAAGTGGATCGCAGTAGCGAAGAATGAAAAGTACGCTGTAAATAGCAAGTATGAGGTCGTGGAACATCTCCTTGTCTGTGGCCTGCAGTGGTCGACAGCTGCGTGAGTGCCTGACGAATCCCAGCTTGCCAAATAACTATCCCTACGTTCCGTTGTCTGAGCTTGTTCACGGCGCCTCTTTAGTATTTCTTCATCACTGTATTCCTGTTCGAACTGATAGCCTGTGAAACCTAACGATCCACCTGCGAAGTCTTCGTCGGGACTGATGAGCTCTCGTCTAAGTCGCGGGGGATTGCGAGTTGCCACGTTGACGTTTATCACTGAGCGTTCTGTTTCAAAATGAATTATTCTCACCCAAACTAATACTTATATAAAACTGAAACAAAGTCTGTCTCATTAGATGTAATGCCTTTGGAGTGTTCCTGAGTGCAAACATGATTTGAGAAGCCAGCAATGAATAAATCCCTGCGTTACCGGCTTTAAGTGCAATAAAACTAATTGACGGGACACCGAGGCCGTGTTGTGTGGAATGAATTGGGAGAGCAAAAGTGATAACTGGTTCGTGTAAGGTTAAAAGAACAACTGGTTTTATTTGCACGGAAACTACAATATAATAATACAGTCATGCAGCCACGTGTAGTAATCACGTGGTACGAGTAGGAGGAGTTAAACTAACCAATAGTATTAAACGTGTAGGTGGGCCCAAATAAGGCACAATTCTCAGAACAGATAAAATCATCAAGAAGTCATTCTTGACATGTGTGAGCCCATGCTAATTTAGTGTTAGATGGCAGAAACTGTTGTGAAACAACTAGATTTCCATCCCACGGCCAGGTGTTAGGGGAATCTTTATTTATATTTACATTATTCAAATACTGATTGTCAATGTACAGCTTCTGCCCTGACCATGCGCGCACCCAGGGGGGCTCGAACGAGCTAGGGCAAAGTGGCGAAGTGGACAAAAAGGTCCGCCTGTGGGAAACAAAAAAGTCCGAGAAAATGAGACTAAAGTCCTCTAAATAAGCACAATCGCGCAGTTCACAATGGTGCCACGTTTTTTTAGCTCACCCGCTTTTTTGTTACCAAAAGGTCCACAACGTCAGAAATTCGAGCCACACATATTGAAGGCTGGGTGTGAGCATGCTGACGGTGCTGTGGACAAAGCGGAATCTGAATTCGCGGCCCCGACGAGTAAGTAGGTTTGCAGTTCCGTGGCTATTCACCAACACAATCACGTGCACATTAATTACTTTGGCTCACTAGTATAGTATTTTCCTGACTACAAGTTTAGTTTCCAACTTTGGCTGGTTTATGGTCGTGATGTCTGATCAGTTTCCGAGCCACTGGTCGGGATAACGAGTCAGTCCGGCCGGCCGCGACGGGCCTGACCGGGCTCCGGCCGAGCCACTGGCCAGGATAACGAGCGTTTTGCGTGTTTAGAACTCAAAAAATCACAATTCTAAACAACACAGAATAGGTTCTCCTGTCTGTATCTCACGAAAAATACTTCGAATTTATCTCCGAAAAGACCCCAAACTCCTGCTACCGGACCTTATTGGCCTGCCGAACCGTTGTAGGCTACGGCCGTGTCCAAATACCAATAAATCCGTAACAGCAAAATAAAACAACACGTTTTTATACGAACTCGGTGTATTTTTAAGGGTTTTACATCGAAGTTTGATGATTTATTGGTGTAAAACGATGAATTCAAGCGATAAGCTGACACCAGTAACCCGTGTTGTGAACTGCTGAACAGACTCCGTGTGAAACCAATTACGTCATTGGATAATTTGAAAACCTCAGTCTGCCGTCAGGTGTTAGGTAACGCAACCGCGCGTGCCGTTATGGAGTAGAACTACTCGATCTAAATTGATACAAATTAGGTTGTTTTTGGGTGGCAAGCTCCTTTAATACGCTCCGCAAAATTTTTGCTGCACAAATTTTCTCGAATTTTCGAAATACATTTATGAATGGTTAAGTGCACATTTTTAAGAGCGCTTAGACGACCTATGCTGCAAAAACGGAGACCCTAACAACAATTGTCCTGGTCAGGGCCCTCAAATGGTAAACCATACACTGATACCGAGTTTCCAAAGTTCTATTGAGTTTTCACTCTGATCAGTATTCGAAGTCTTTCCTTTTTGTCTTTCCCCATCCCCACACCTTTGTCGGTTGCCATCATCATGGTTTAACCCTGAGGCATCCAATTTTTTGGGGGTGGCACTCGCCCTCCCCCCGCTTACTAAGGTCCTGATGCAAGGAGTCCATCGTTGGTCCAAGGTCAATGTTGTGTTTCAACACGCACTCGTTGTATAGCTTGAGCATTAAATTAAAGGTTTAAGAAATACAGGAGCAGTTTTGCGCATTTAATTGTGCGTGTAAAAGGTTTTATGGATTCGTACCGAATTTGTTGCTGCAACTTGTCTCATGGGCCTGTACCCGGCGCGTGATCACAAATGTGGACACTAATTCGGCTATTGCGCAAGTCGACTGTAGCAAGGTGGCCAGTGAAAATGTAAGGCAGCAGGCCAGTGGGCGTGTGTGCTTTCTAGTCTCTTATTATGAAAACCATTGAAGGCAATTATCAGCACCTGCAAACAAGAATTTTGAAGTATGGAGAATTTCAACAGGAGTTTGCTGTAGACTTAGTCGCGAAGCTGCAGACATTCCAGCCACGGTTACTGTCGGTCCTTTGAAGCAATTATAGCACATATATACGATTTTTTAAGAATGGCAAGGGTGCGTTTTGTGTTGACGGAAATGTCCATTGCGTCGAGGAATCTGAGGCATTTAATGATGAACAACTGTTGTGGCTTAATTTGGAAAAACACTTAGCAAAACTAACTTCCAAGTATGCATACTGTGGCGGAATTAAGAAATACGATTATGGCAGTGTTAACTGTAGCAGAGCCACAAAGTGTGCTAAAATGGTAGGAAATTAGGCATAACATTTCTGTAGCAGATAAAAGGTTGATTGGCGCAGGAAAAGGCCGAGGTCTTCAATGCTCAGAAAGATTTCGGCAGGCAAGAGACTTGCCAAGAAAATGACACAGTTGAGTCCGGGCATTCTAAAGGAAAGAACTGCAGCCAATTCCAGTTACTCGGTGCAACTTCTCTCACCCGACGGCGTTGTTTCACGATACCGCAACCTCAAACAACGTCAAAGAAACGAAACGCGTAGGGTGAGATATTTCAGAGTATTAATATTTATTCTTGGATACAGGTGTCCAACTCAAAATGAATAACCCACGGTCATTCTTTATGCCGATAGCAATGTTTTCGCCAACTGAAGAAGAACAGGAATCATAGACATCCCGCGCGCTCCGTCTATGGTTCTGACATTTCAAACTTTCAACACGATAGGTAGCCGCTGAAAGTTCGATGTTGACCTCATTCTAATCTTCTCTGCAATCCACAGTCTGGGGACGAAAACAATTCAAATCCGCTCCTCGAAATAGGGCTTGCTTAGCTGGAATTCAGAACTGGGGTCATGAGAGTGTTTTCACCTCCTGATTGCGAAGCGATCGAGTTAGCTGTGGTCTCTTCATCAGCGCGTGCTCTCAGCGGGAGGTCACCGCTTTATGCACTCGAGGGCTCGACAACAACTAAACTGACGAGAGTCTCAGAACTCCCACATGCAAATTTGATATGCAAATGAGGGAGTTCTTGACTACTGCGCCATCTATACATCGATGGAAAAGCTTAAATACCCGTGACTGCGTGTGGGAAATTGCGATTGCGTGCGCTGAAGTCGATATTTTCAAAGTACAATTACACCACTGTTTACGGTTGAAAAGTGAGTTTTTTTGATATCCTTCTATAGGAAAAGCTTTAATCTCTCTCTGATAAAATCATCTGTTTCCTTTTAAACGAAACTTAAGTCCTCAAATTAGTCCGGGGAAGGAGGCCAAAAACGGCGGTTTAGGTAGTTGTCCCTTCCTGGTTATCTCTTCCTGCCTATATGTATATTCCCCCAGAATGGCCAAAAGGAGGCGGGTAAATTGCTGTCGGACGGTCTGTCGTAAATATCAATAATTAATTGTTATTGGTGAACTTGGCGATTAAATAAAACCTTATCGAGTGCATTGTTCATCTTCAGTCCAGTTTCTCCCGCAGAGCATTACAGACAGCTTTCTTTCCGCTCTTCTATCAACTTGCGCTCAGTGGAGTTCAAGTTTAGGTCATTGGTTTTCTATTGACAATATATCATACTTTGGGCAACATAAAAAACCTTTCCGCGATAATTATTAAAGAATGTGCCAACACTTGGCTTTGGGGATTTTTTGGTACCCAGGTCCCTGGTCGTGATTCATTTCCGCTGTATAAAACATGCAAAGAATCGGTTTATTTTGGATTTCGTCTGCCTTAAGCCGCTTTTACACGAGAGACACTGATCATCATGTCACTTGTCACGGCTTGACTTACTTGACTTTAGTCGCCAAATCTGGTTCAGCAACTTTTAAGAAAATTCACTATTGAGCAAAAACGTGTAGCAGGGTCAACAGCTAGCATTCTCTGTCAATCACAACGGGCTCAAAAATCGTAGCCTTCACGTGCACCGTAAAACGCAAAAGTTCAACCATCCCAGGGTGGTTAATTTGTAATTTAATTGGTAGACTCGGAAAAGATAATGTGTGCCACTACATTAGTCTGTCCTTATATAGTAAGAGGGTATATCTCCAGCAGTGATCTTGACGGCGACAACTGTAACCCCATCAGGAGCGGATCCAGGATTTTGAGTTGGGGGGCTGGAACAAAGTATTAGCCAGGATTTTGCCCGTCATACAGTCGCACCCCGAACTGCCAAATGGAATAAGGGAGAATTTTAGAGGGCTTTGGCCCCCTTGCCCCCTCCCTACCCTCAACCCCTATATCGCCACTGCCCACGGTTAACTGCTCGATACGATTCGTCAACAACACTTCATCTTGCGTATTAAAGAGCTTTTCAGATTGTTTTCAATTAAGTAATTGTAAAACCTTGTTTTCCACGTAGTTTCCTAGAGACTAGTCAAAATTGCCGCAATCCATGTATTCTGATGATAAATGATTTTTAAAAGGTCAAACCTTTTTTCTGCCCGAGATCTTGTATTGCTCTCTAATTCAGTTGATAGCCAGTATCAATACTTTGATCGAGTTCTCGTGATTTTGTTGAAATTTCATGGGTTTTGTCTGAAGAAATATCCAACTTTCAGTTCTTCCAGAGCACATAAATGACTTCCAAACTGAGTAAGACATCAAATGAAACCATTTTTATACCGGAAATTGCCCTAAATTGATGTTTTTTGACAGAAAGCTCGGTTTTAATGCCGCTGTACAGCTACAGCATATTTTGTGTTCAGCAGTCCACGCTTTCAGTGGTTTTTGGGTTTTACCTATATAGGATTCATCACATTCATAAAGGACTTGGTAGGTGACGTTCATCTTTTTGTACCTTGTCTGTCTTTGGTTTGGCTTTGGTCCGTAGTCCTCCTTAGGCTACAAGAAATATACAAGTACAGCAAATTTCCGTCGAAGTGGTGAGAGTGCTTAACTGACAACCGAAAGTTCCATAGTTCAAATCCCCAACATGAGCGTTCCAGATACCCGTTTAAGTTCTTCTAAGAACGTTGTGAAGTTGGACGGAAACTGACCGGCCGAAACATCGTGTCGATGTAAATAGACAAGAGGCTGATGCAATAGATTTAAGACAAGTTGACAATACATCAACACGTCAAAGCAGTTTTAGGAAATTTCTCGGTAAAAGTGAACATACAATCAAAAACTCGTAATATCTCGCATAAAACTCACTTTTACCTCCTCAGAATCTTATTCTTGGAGCTCATCCAGTTGACATCATTTTTCTGACGAAGGTCACCCGCAAAGATGGGCGTCCGTGTTTACACACTCAAAGCAAATTTTCCACTGAGTGCAAAGTTAAGTTCTAGTAATACAAGGATGTGCAATCTCATGTTAACACGAATGATCTTAGTGAAGAACAATGTCGCTGACGCACACTATAGCTTTTCAAATATTCCACCGATGAACGCGTCAAGGAGAACCTTTATTAAGTGGCTCTGCCCGTGAGGAGGCTACGAGTCCTAACAACAACAACTTAATGTCCATGTCAGCTCTAATATTAAGGCATTCCATATGCGCTCTTCTGAGGTTAAAATAAAGTTGTTTATTGACTTGTCCTCGTGTGTGCACCGCTCACATTTGGTGGAACTTAAAGTGTTCAACCTTCAACAAACTTAAAACGTTGAACCTCAGTGTCTTAAAACTAGTATCTTGGTTTGCTCAAAGTATTATACTGCCAGAGGAGTTTGTTCATAATCCTCTGTTTTAAAGGCGAAAGCAACCTTTTTCACTTAATTACAGCTTTTCGTAATTTGATTAATTTCTCGTCCTCTACTCCGGAAGTGACGTTTTGGGAGGCAAGAGTTTCGCGCCAATTTCTTTTCATTATAGTCTTGACTGTGAGAGCTGTGGAGTCAGTCATCGTTCTACCTCGGTTGTGATAACTTCGGTCGTCGTTTGCTTTTGTTTACAAGTCAGTCAACATGCCACCCTGTTGCTGCGTGCGGGGATGTACTCATTATCGTCTCACACGCGCTTTGGGTACCTTGCGTCGCTTTCCGAAGGATGACACACTTCGCCGTACTTGGCTAGCTCGTTCATGTGAAGAACGCAGGGCTAGCCGTCCACGCAACGTACAAAGCAGTGGAGGGTTACCGAGTGTGTGGCAAGCATTTTCTGCCGTCAGATTATGACAGATATGTAAGCTGAATTGATGAAGGTCCCTGCGAAACAACGCCTGAAGAAGGGTACCATACCGTCGCTGTTGATTTCCGGCAGTGCCCCGTCGCCAACCCCGAGAAGTGCGTTTTTGAAGCGAGAAGCCTCGCGAGCTGTAGCCACTATATACAGTGACTGGAGGCACTTCATCTACTGTCACCCGTGCCTCCGAACGTACCCCATTGCGTGCAATTCCGGAAACTAGCAGTGATTCGCCCTGTGCTGTTGTCTCTAGCCCAGAGCCTGTAAGCAGTCCTGCAGCGATGTTGAGTAGTGGGAGTGAATACAGGCCCAGTTCGACACCCACTGTGAAGAGGACAGTTCGTCATCCAGTGAACAGATCGGTGAGCCTAAGTTTGATAAGTTTATTGTGGACTTGTATTGGAGCTATTTGGAAGGTGCCAGGTGTGTGGCGAGGAGTCACACGGCAGAAAGCAAGCAGTTTGGGTGCTCAGATCACACTTCATTGGGAGTGTGTCGCGGGACACTCGGGCAAGTGGGACAGTTCTTCTGTACGTGAGACGATAATGAGTACACCCCAGTACACAGCAACAGCGTGGCATGTTGACTGACTCGTAAGCAAAAGCAAACGACGACTGAACCAATCACAATCGAGATAGAACAATGACTGACTCGACTGCTCTCACAGTCAGACTATATGAAAAGAAATTGGCGCGAAATTCTTGCCTTCCAAAACGTCACTTCCGGAGTAGACGACGAGTAATTAATTAAATTACGAAAAGCAGTAAATAAGTGAAAAATATGTCTGGGATAATCAACGAACCTTATGTTTGCTAAAAATGACATGAAAAAAGGTTGCCTTCGCCTTTAAGGTATCGTACGCGTAAGCTTTTTTTCAGCTTGATGGCGCGCCTATCTCATTCTGTGAATGGATTTTTGTACCAATTAATATTTCTATTTTGACATATTTTGTACTTCATAATTTTATTTTGTATATGGATATCTAGAGTTTGTATTAAAGTTCTTCATTCATTCATTCAACTGATATTCTAAATGCATTTTTCGACACTGTGTCATGTAGAGAATATGTTAGACAACGATTCAGCTTGTTTACGGTTAAGCAGTTGCAAACCTCTGTTTTGTCTTGCTGTGAATTTGAGGGTCGGTTTCATAAAGAACAAGATAGAGTTCAATATGATGTCGCTAAGAAAACTGGTGTGATCACGGGTTCGATTGTAATAAATGGCGATATTTCGTTTTGCGTGTTCTTGCGTTTTCGCGCGATTCCCCCTTCTACGAAACGCACGCCAGCATGGATGCAAAAACTGTGAGTGGTAATAAATACACTTGAACCTCCATCTTGTACATTTAGAAGGTATGCAATAATTTTGTGTATCAATAAAGCACCCCACGGGAGTTTTGATTGTACAGTTTATTACAGTTAATAGACAGTCGCAAAGTTTTATAAATGCGCATTGATATCACAATTCAGCTTTGATAGACGAGTTAAAGACCTAGGTTAGCGAGTAAGCTTTAAATTTATTTCCATATTCAAGGTTCTAATGGGCAATAGCATCGCTAAGCAAAGACCTATTAACGAGTAGCCAACCATCGACTGTGGATGCTTTCGTGCATTTTCACAATTTACTATAATGGCAGACACTTTTCAGTCGCTAATTGATCGCTTGGTTCCGTAATATGTCTGATAAATCCTGTCAACACGTATTTCCCAGATCAAATAGCTTCTTGGCCATAATTTGCAGGCTCCTTTTAGTTAGATGACTTTTGTTGATCACAATAGTCAGGTGTGAAAAAACGCTCAGACGTTGACGCTGCATTAGTAGGGTCTGATAGAATCAGTTGACCACCGAGCCTAAGATGAGACATTGTGGCTTAGTGGTTTGAGACCTGCGTTCAAATCCGAGATTGCACGAAGGTGTCTCCTACTCCTCTGAGCTCGGTCTCCCTAGTGAGTGTACGCAACGGAGTGTATGACAACATGGATATAATGCGAAAGCGATTTCTGGGCTTACGCTCTTTCACAGTGCTACGAATAGTAGCACTGTCGAATGTTGTTTATCATGGTTTCTCATTGGTTAAAGTAATGAAACCGACGTTATAACATTCAGGAAACCCCTTTCAGTTCACTGTTACTTAGTATGGCGATCACCTTTGACTTGAATATAGTTGCAAATCATTAAAACGGGCAGTGATCGAAGTAATCAAAATCGAGATAACCCCGATCCATTGGCTTAAGCCAAACAAGTACAGCCTATAAACGCTTGTGCAAGTGGTAGCGATGTGATCGGTAGACTTCCGACCAAGGCACGCGCATTGATGCCCACACACCGAATCCCGTGTGTCGTTCATCAGGTTTCCACATGGTCACTTTTCAGAATAGGTGGCGCTGTGTCAGATGGTATTTCTGGGGTGTGCTAACAATATTGTACAACTGCAAAGCAGCTTTAGAGAAGTCAATATTTTCATTCCATTGAATGCTCCTTATTATCACTATTTTGCCACTTGCTCATTTCAGGATTTTTATATTGTGTGAACTATAACTGTTTTTGAAAAAGTTGTATTTAATTTGTCAACTCTTAGTTAGCCTTTGTGAAAATTAAACGACTAGCCGTAGCCGTAGAACTTTCAAATTCAAACTAATAACTAGTACAATGCTAGTAGTATTACACTCATGTCACTTCCAGAGTAAATGTGTACCATAAAGAGTCCTGGAACGCGAGAAACGGACTATTTGAAAGTGATTCTCTGTCACTGAAACAGAATTCAACCTGCGCAGCCAGGTATTTTAGGGTTTGTTTGTAAATAATTTTAATTTTGTTGATATCAAACAATTCATTTTCTTTTAGTTTCAAATCTCGAAAAACGATCTGTCAGCTGCTCTCCACTTCGTCGATATTTTCCCACATGGCAAAGCACCTCCTTATTTGGTATGACAAGACATAGACGTAGCACATTTTCCTTATATAGAAAGTGTGACCTTTGACCTAAAGCGACTTCATGCAACAGCCTGTGAGCGCATGCACTCATTTATCATAAGTTGGGGATTAGAAACCCTGTGGCAACCACAGAGCTTTTCCTTCGCGGGTATTTAAAAAGTCATGAATTTTGTGATTTTTCTTGGAAATTTCCTGAAACGGGAAGTGAATTGCTCTGTACTAGACGTTGTGAGATGCAATTTCGTCAGGAATTGTTTAAAAAATATTTTTGACGAGCTTTCGTGTTCCATGTCTCTTTAAGATTACGTTTCAGTGACATTACAATGGTTTAGACCATACAGTCAAAACTTGTCATTTTGTAACAAGTTTTGACAACAACAACAACAACAACAACAACAACAACAACAACAACAACAAACAACAACAACAACAAAGTTTGAATTTGTGAATATAGCGCCTGCACGTTTAGCAGAAGGCCCTGGGTTCGAGTCCCAGTCGGAGCAGAAATCTTTTCGGACTTATATTCATTAGGTCGGATGATGGCTTGCAGGCACGACTTAAATGTGTATTTCTGTGCTAAATTCCCTCCTCGTAATGTGCTGGCAATCGTGGCTCGAGCGCTTTGGTTTCGCTTAGGCTTAGGTCTTAAACGATTAGCATCATAATGAATGTCGATGTATCAAATGTGTGCGCATTAGCATAATAGTTTGTATGTTTTTATTTGTAAAGTTGGACATTGAAATTATTTACGAAACAATTCATATTCATAATGTTTTCCGTGTTAACTGATACTTAGAACATCGGTTTATATTAAACGAGTGGCGATTTGAAAACGATTATTAAAAGCTTGACATTTGTGGTTAGTTGGGCCTATGAAATCCTACGGTTGGAAAATGCTATGAAACAAAATCTGATTAAAAAGTATCGCGTATTACGAGGCCATTAATTTATGTGATGGCCAAAGTTAATATACATGTTGTCATTCACATTGCCAATTTATGATTGAAACACGCATCAAAGATTCCCCTTTCCTCTGTATAAACCATGCGAACCATTGGTAGGTGTACAATCAATCGATAGCATCTAATATATTTTTTAATAAAGTCGTAAGCATCAAACCACGAAAATCCACTTTCTGTATTCAATAAAACGATAAGTCGGGATCATGGCCACGGTAATCTCACAACATTGACGTTGTTTATACTAGCGAAGCATAAACGCGTCAGAGACAGTCATCCTAGTGTTTGACGAGGTCTCGCAAGATCGCGCTCGTGTTCTCATAATATTTATGCGGAGTAACAGCCTCGCACATAGTTTTCAATTGACGAGATTGTTGTGCTTGTCTATAATGTTTCAAACGTAACCGTGAAGATCATACATGTAGTTGTCGCTGTCAGCTTAGTCCAGAGTGGTTCGAAGGCCTCACAACTTAAGTCAAGGTAAACTTTTAATTTATCTCAGTTGAATGAAACATTACATTTCTCATAAAGGAGAGAGCAAATTGTTTACTCTACTCGCGCACTGTATCGAAAACTAACTGCAACTTAAGTGACCATCTATCTCAACCTGTAATCGAATTTAGGGGCGTAAAACGCATTTTTGGATTTCAATGGCCTGTTTCTCGAAGAGACTGTCGGCTTTCATCTTTTGATTTGAGCCGGAATTCAGAAATTTGATTACGAATAGACAAAAGCTGGGTTTTTGTCTTTTGAGGTCTCGAAATGCTTTGTCCTTTGTCTAGTCAATCAGACTACGGATTTTTGTCTTTTGACTTCAAGTTGGAGACATATTTTTTACTTTCAGCCTTCATTTTGGTGTGTTTCATGAAACAAGCTAGACCATCCGTAGACTGGTTGTTAGCAGAAAGTGAAAAGACTAACTCAATAAACTCTTCAAATAGCAAGACCCCTGTAGTTACTAGCTTCCACAAACACCGTTGCAGGGGCGGATCCAGGATTTTGAGTTAGGGGAGCCATGTCCGAGTATTAGCCAGGATTTTACCCGTCAGACATTCGCACCCCCCGTACTGCCGAATGGAATTTAGGAGAATTTTAGGCGGGCCATGGCCCCCTTGCCCCCCAACCCCTTAAATCCGCCACTGCGTTGTGTTGTAATTTCATTAATGCGCCAGTTTCCGATGTTGGCTTGTAGCTAGTCCCCGTGCAATTGAGGTTTGATCAGTTGTTTGCTGCTAGGTGGAAAGTGGCCGAGAACGAACTAAGGCGATCGTGCCGATCATAGCTGACGTGTAAATATAAGATGAAGAGGAGAATATTCCATGCGCGCATCCAGCCTTCAATATGGGGGGGGCTCGAATTCCTGACGTTGTGGACCTTTTGGTAAAAAAACGGCCGGCGGACTAAACAAAAGAAAAAAGGGCGCACCACTGTGATTTGCGCGTTTGTGCTTGTTTAGGGGACTTTTGTCTCATTTTCTCGGACTTCTTGTTTCTCACAGGCGGACCTTTTTGCCCACTTCGCCAAACGGGGGGCGCTTGTATTCGAACCACGTTGGAAGAGTAATTTCTCACAAATAAGAATTTGGGAACGAAGTCGAGCACTGGACTGCCGTGCGAGATGGCAAGAACTTTCTTGTAAGTTCGTGCTTGCTCGACCTCGGGTCTCTTTGGACAGCCGGTCGCTGTGTCTACATTATCGTATCATCTTCTTGAATAACTTGACTTTCGTGGTTATTTTTTATTAGTTTCAAGCGTGAAATTGAGATTATTTTGACAAGATTCTAATATTTCTCATGTAATCAACCGGCTTGACTTCCTCGCTTAGTATCAAAAGCAAAAGTATCGAATGATTTCGGTCAAGTACATTTACAGAACTACGACTAGCCAAAGTATCCAAACCCGCTTTGAAAACCTGATAACATGGCAGTTATAACTGCTAACATATGCAGTTTTTTGGGAGTATTTATTACTGTTTTCTATGATTGAACACACATTTGTGTCAGGTAGAGTCACCGTGCAATCAAGGCTATTCCTAAAGGTCTAGTGGGTCAACTGGGAGGTTAACGGTCATTGGTTTCGCAGGATTTTTTTACTAAAATAAAAGCGAAAGAAAAACACCTTCTCGTACAGAAATCGAAGTACTTTTGAAACAAAATTCTGAAGAGCTGTTTAAGTTAAGCCTGAGATAAAACTTTGAGCATCATGCTTAGTTGATTGTGTCAAGGTTATATATTTACATTTATCATACATAGGTGATGATACGGCCGTGAAATAACTGTGTTATCACACCGTGAAATACGTCAGAACTACTTTTCCGTATTTTCTGTAGAGAAGATAACCATTATTATCTCTAGATACAGCGGCCAATTAGTCAAAAATGAGTCGTTGCCATGGTAAACATATTGCTACGCCAAACACGGAAATCATAACCTCCGGGTCCTAACCGTGTTGTATTTAGTCAATATATGTAAATAGAATCGTTAATAGTTATAAAAATTCTTGCCTTGTGATATTCTTTTATTAATTCATGTAGTTTTCTAAGTATTGTTCTGATCATCTGTTCAACCTACTGTCGGTCCGGTACTGCGGTGGTACATGTAACAAAAGGCTATTTGTCTCTTAATTCGTTATTTGACGTTAAAGTTATTTCGTATGTTGATTAATTTATCATTGCTGCTATTTTACATGAAATAAACGCACACTTTATGAGTTAAAATTTGTTCTCAATTCCCGCAAAGGCATATAAAAACATGCTGAAGCTTAGCCCCCTGAAGATCGCGTAAATAATGCGCGCCTAAAAACAGTTCTTGTACGATAAATATGTAATACAACACCCGTGAACTGTGGGCTATTGTTTCTCGATACGTGATATGCAAGCCGATTTAAACTCGGCTTCGTCGTCGTTTAATTTGGCTTACATATCGCGTAACTCGATTTCTCACATGACCTAGAAAGTGTTACGACACTACTGCTTAATGACACCGAGTACGTAATTATTACATGGGCGAATCACAAAGTAGTGCAAGTAGACATCCATGCGCCTTACATTCTATCATCTGCAAAACCATAAAACAACCAAACGCTCGCCAACCAAACAATGCCGGAATTCCGAAAAGAGGACAAGGTTTTGATTGACAAATTGGGTGTCGCAATTGTACATGCTCCCAGTCGGAAGGTCGACATGCAAACAACTTCCTAAACGGACCCATGTTCGGCGGCGAATTCCAAAAAGTAACTGAATTACATTACATTACGCAAGCGTGTTTTTACAAAAGTTGCGTTATGTGGTTGAAAGTTTTAGACACGTCGAATTTTTCGGCAAAAATCGTTTTTACGGTTCATGTGAGAAAACAAATCCTACACTCGTTTCAGATTGATGACATGGGCCATAGCCGGATTTAGAGGGGGGCCAGGGGGCCCGAGCGTAGGGAAATGTTGAGTTTATTAATTAACCCCGGTAATTAAAATTATACGGCTGAAACAAGATTTAAAATGTGTGCAGTTTTAGTGTTTGGGGGGGGCTCAGATCCAATTTCAAGTGTCAAATTCGGAACACGGCGCAATCGTAACGGTTACTATGGCTAAGTATAGGCTCTCCCGCGATATCTCAGGCGACCGTCAGTGGCGCTGGGCACTACGACTCCGTTTCCGTCGTCTGCTCCACTTTTTGATGATGAAAAAACAGAAGCTGCTGGTAAGATGTCAATTTTAATAGAAGCCTTAGTGATTCACTCAGAAACTCATAATGCTCTCTTTGTCAAACCTTAACTTAACTTCAATCGCGTCATTATTGCCAACACAAGGATTTGGTCTTTTGGGCAATTGAAGACTATTTTAAATACAACAAATTTGTTACGAACTGATTGCACAAAATATAAAACATGTAATAAGCATTACAAAAAGAAGGTTTCGCGCGCAAACGCTGTGGATTATAAACAAGTAGGTCTCTTAGTATCAATTAAGGAGTTAAATCGTGGTGGTGCAGTGGTAAAGCACGCGCGCTGTATCCGCCAGGTCGTGAGTTCGAGTCTGTGGAACTTGGAGTTTTTCCTGTTTGACACTTTCTCCGTTTGTTTTTTGCCTTTTTTCTTGGATAATATTTCGAGAATCAAGGAAAATGCTTGATTTTAAGAGGGAAAAACAGAAAATTTCCAGGGCAAACCTCTCTCCGCCCTTCCCCCATGCGCATCTACAATCGTGCTTTGAGCAAATGTTTACACAAAAAATGTTGGGCCCCCCTTGTGATATCCTAGATCCGCCAATGACATGGGCAAAACCTTTTGGAAAGTTCGTCTAAATCCCTCGGCAAGCCTCGGGATTTTCACGAAATTTCCAAGAGGTTTTACCCATGTCATAAACCTGAGACTCGTGTGGGATTCTTTATATAATAACCCACAGTTATCATCGCGTCCGTTACATAACATATATGTGTAACAGAGTAAGTCTCCACTGAACCTCAGAATATGTATTTTCTCTCATCAGGCATTCGTTTCAGTTCAATTTGCACATGATAACGATCAACTTTCCATGAAAGCAAAAGAAGGAAACACCCTTCTCCTAAGCCTGTCGCTAGCGAAGTGCCCGACACATACAGTCGCGCCCACATGCCCACGTAACAAAGGCGCACTGAGACGCAACAAAGACATTAGCATAAGAATAACTGAACATTTGCAACTAAATAAGAATAACAATAAGCGTAAAGTTACGAACGTCCCGTCACATATGTAGAAATTATTATGACGCGTAAGAGTGATTAGGTGAGTCAGGGCCCAGGTTCTTATCGGTAAACCGGAAATCGAACTCAGCTTTATTTTTATATCTTTTCGATTTAATTTTAAACGAGCTCGATATGTGCTTGAGAAGATTATGAGTTGCGCGGATGACTACACTACAGTAGTTCTCTTTTGGTGGCGCTTTGATTCGAGCTAGAAACTTAAGTAAACTTTCGAGATTCCGACTTCAGATTTGAACTCATAGCTTTAATACTGGGGTCCTAAAGTGCAAACTATAATTAGAGAGTCGCTTATAAGTCATGATGTACTAAAGCACAGTATACTAAACTCTTATCTTGAGTTCACACAAAAGCGGAAGGGAAATTAACAAGCATAATTTCGAGTTCACTTTTGATACAGATTAGACCTCGTCTCCTGATTTAGAACCGCCAAGAATTATTTAATTCGTGTGCTTTAAAATGTTAACATGCGCAATAATGGATTAATGACCTTTATGTGTGTAGCTTTAGCCAGTATCTACCTATTTACATTTATCTATCTACATGTATTTATTTCAACATTTAAGGCCTTGGCCTACATGTTACATAAAATTTACAGGATAACACTGGGCAGCTGTTCCCTGAGGGCTGTGGCGTGAAATACAAATTTCATTAGATTAATCTGAGCAATAGGTTCCAACATTTTCATTAGTTTTACAAATTTATGTTTATTTTGTTCACGCCAGCACCAGTCAGGTACAGCAATGCAATTCTCAGAGAACAGTAGTTTTTACAAACACATATCAAATGGTATTTATCTTCAATTAGGGACACACAGAAACAACACACACGGTACTTTTGGTCCACAAGAGCATGCAGTCTACCTTTCTCTATCCTCAAATTATGGTTGGAGCAACGTAATTTAGCCACAGCTGTTAAAAAGATATATGGAATATCACGCAACAGATAGGATTCCATTTCAAAATTAATTTCAAATGAGAAATGTGTATTACGTTTTGAGCTATTCTCCCCAGCAAAGCTCCAGTCTTGTAAAAAACAATCTTTAATTCGCTGCTCAAAAATGACAAGAAAAGATGCTTCTCAGACAACTCCCTGATTGTGCCATACCAATCCCAAATTCACATCTTTGCAGCAAATTCCTAACAGATGAAGCCCATTTTTTCCTACCAGCCTCATCCAATGTGACAAGGTTGGCATAGACAGATTTTGGATTTAGATTTGCTGGCATTTTTAACAATTTAAACCAATACTTGATGAGTTTAACAAACAGTTAAATTGGTTCCTTCCCAGTTCGATGATTTGGACAGTTACTTCCAACACCCAGCAGCTACTTACAGAATTTCAATTGGACGCGCTCGGTACTAGAATATTCTTTAAATTCCCAAATCTCACAGCCATAGCTAATGTTTGGGTATTCCATTGTATCAAAAATCTCGAGTGCAATTTTCAGTGAAAGTCCTCCTAATTTTGACTGAAGACGTTTAATTGAAAAAATTGCTTTCTGTGCCTGGTGAGACAAAAATTGCGTAGCTTGCGTCCAGATTAACTTAGGAGTAAGGCAAATACCCAGGTACTTATATGATGAGACGACATCAATTTTGTCGTTTCCAAAATGCCATTTTTCACATTTCCTCAGTGGTCCGCCTTTTCTAAATACCATATTTTTTGTTTTTGTAAGGTTAACTTTCATACCCCAATCCTGACAGTATTCATGCAGAACGTTAATTTGTTGCTGTAGTTTAAATACTGTCTCCAGCTGCACAACCAACCATATCATCAGTGTATGGCAACATACCAATTTGAGGTACATTCTCGTTTACATAAATTCCGCTATTTAAAGATTCTTTTAAGTAATCAAAAAACTCGTCCACATACATACGGAATAAAAAGGACTAAGCATACACCCTTGGCGAGTACAATATTATTACTGAAAAAGTCTGTTAACCCACGCTCAGTTCTTACACACGCTCTTAGCTTTGAATACGTGCTTTAACCATTAACTTTGTAGGCTTATTTCTGTGTAAATAAGCCTGGTAGATAATTGGCCTGCCTGTTGTTATACAAGACAAAAGACTGTGCTTGGCAGTTAACAAGGAAGCTAGATATTGTCACACGCTCACAACCCTCTTCGTCTGGTAAAGTCACTGAACGGGAAAACCCCGTCATGTACCTGCGTGCTGGCTACCACCTAGCGGCCCGCAGGGAACCAGCGAGGCTTGTTGACTGATTCACTCCATTGCAATGACTTGGTGACTGTGACTGCTGATTCTGTTACTAACTCTCACTTCATCGTATCTAGATATTCAGTCTGTTGCAATGTTCTGGAACTTCCCGCCACTTCTAAAACTTTCTGGATTACCCAGCCATTTTTCAGATACATGTATATGCTAGGCTCCAGAATGTTCTGAACCGTAGCTCTATATCGGACATTAATTTGATAAAACCGATGTTCCAGGGTATTTGGTTATAAGAGGGCTGAATACCGTAGACAGAAGAATGTCGCGAATGAATTTAATGTGATCACATACTTGCTGGCAATGGCGATACCTCGCTAGGGTTTTAATCACGTGACATTGCCTTTACTGAGCTTCTGGCTTCTACGGACGGCCCCCCCAGATACGGTAGTGACTGGCCTGACTACATCGGGTCATTGAAGTGTAGTAAACAAACACAAAAGTCAAATAAAACATGTACCATTAAAGTGTTATTCAACAACATGTTCGAGTATGATACGAGACTTGGGATCGACAATTTAAACCATACCATTCTGGAAGATGCTGCTGAAGTAATCTAATTAACTGCTGGCTTGTTATTGGCTATCCCATGTGACGTAGTGGCAACGTGAAAGATGAAATGCGCGGGCTTTGTTTTTCTTATTATGTTGTCTGTGCTCCTCATTTTAGCGTGATTTTTTGTTTTACTCTGCAACATAGCTCTTGGCGTTTCCAGGGCAAAATAGATTACGATAATAATTTTTCGCTATTCTGATCGAGGTGCTCTTTGTGGCGGATGCAACAATAAGGCTCCAAATAGCCACCAAACCTGGCCTGTCCGAAGAATTTAATTTCTAGGCAGTGCAAATAGAACAGAAGATGTAAAGGTAGACATTCCAAATGAACTGTGACCTCTGTCTGGTTCTACTCAATCTACATTTATCCAAAATGGGCAAAGTACTAACACAGAATAGATCAATAATCGTGACGATTATGGGTCTGCTGTCAGTATATATGACTGCAACGGCGATGCCATACATGTATACATTGACAAATGTTCAGACCCATGAAAGTTTACACATACATGAATTTAAAACCTTCTTCTTTTTGAATAGCAATACTATATCTACTAAGTTACAATTGTGGTCTCAAATACCACCATGTTGACTTTGATACTTTGAGTGGCTGGTTCTTTGCATTGTTCACGTTACTGACGTTTTGTTTCTAACGATGATACTAAACCCTGTTTTGCTTATTTCAACCTATTTCTCGTTCTGTTACCTGCCTATGCACCACTGGCATTTCACTTGAGTGATAAAAGTAGGGTTCAACAAAAAAATCACACCCCCTGTGTCACAGATAGGATATCGGGGTTCTTTGTGGCTGGCTCTTCCCAACAGATATCGCGTAACTCGCCTAAAGCGTAGGTCATGCTTGCCCATTTAGCAGACTTTGTAAGGTATGTTCAACTTTTGCTCGAAAGATTTGAGTGTTGCCGAGGGTTACAGAGCATTAGATGGGGACGCCATTTTTAATGTCTGTTTATAGGCCAAAACGGAGTTTGGTAGCCTTTTAGGTTAAACCGAAGCAAATAGAAATGCAACTTAATTTTAATTTGTTTTGCTTGCTCAGTTGCGTGGTGTCATCTTTTCGTGAAGTGTAAAGTAAAGATTGAAGTCCTAGAAGCACACGTTTTTAACCCTTATTAAATAGTTACAATAAATTATAAGGAAATTCGCAGTGCCTATTCTATAACCAATACACAATCCGTAGTCGAAGAAAGTTAAATAAACGTGCCACTCACGAC
>NMRA01000091.1:151830-183702 GCA_002633005.1 Phoronis australis
GGTGTGGAGCTCAATGTTTTGATACAAAAATTGTTTTTGTTTGTTGAAACATCGCCAAATGTGAATGTTTATTTTCTATTTAACATTTTTAACGGCCAGTAAAGCCGGTGCCGATTTGCTGCCAAGTACGCACTGCGCTCACACGGGAATCACACGGCAATTGCTCACTTCAGGCCGGTACTTTCACAATATGGCGGTAAAGATAAGACATTTGCTGCTCAAGAAAGTTTTTTCCTCTAAGTTATTACCTAAATGGGCACTGTTACTGAATTTTGACGTAGCCTATTTTCGCGATGAGTCAGGACTAACCTCAGTAGCCGAGCGTTGGCTACGGGAGATGAGACGTACTTCACAAACTTATGATTGTGCATTACCATTCGTCGTATGCAAAGAACATGTAAAATTTTTGACAATAAATAATCAAGTTTGAATAAAAAGGACCAAAATGAGAACCAAAAACAACCAAACAAGGTAACAACGCATTTACGCTCACGGTAACGTCAAAGCGCTTTCAAGAACAACGTGACCGGCACTCAGGAATCGTTCCTGAACTGTCACACGGGAACTCAGGTCACGGAAATAGACGGGAATAGTCGATGATTTTCCGATCTCGGCCGAGGTACAAAATGGTGCTCAAAAAGGCTTTTAGTTTGATAACAGAAAGGATGTGAACATTATGCCATGTTACATATTACTTAATTTGGTATATAAAGAGTTTTTGAACTAGATTGCCCTCTGAGATAAGGACTTTAAATCTCTGTAAATAAAGTACAACTGAAGCGTATAATCATATATATTGAGAACCCGTTTAATGTCTCACAAAGTGACGGTCATTTTTGTTGTACAACAGCCCACTGAAATAATCTGTAGTCATGCTCAATATTTTGCAGGGCCTATCCTATATCTATCTCCACAACGGAAGTGCTGCGATTAATTGCCTGCAATGGTTAGGAGTAATTGTTCATAGTTTATCTCTGTGTGACGGTTTCTTAGCAAGTCTTCACATTGTTTGCCAGCCCACAGCGGGCGGAGATGTTTTACTCAAGTGCAGTTTGTTGAATGGTATCAATGCACTGGTTAAGATAACTAAAATGAAAACAAAAAGTCATAGTTTATCTCAGCTCACGCGGAGAGACTTGTTTTCAAACATTTTCGTCGCCATCGAGGGTTCTCGGGAGGTGTAATTGACACAGCCTGTTTCTGCTGCTGATTGAATCGTCAAATTCTGTGGAAAAACACAAACACGTCCTGACAGTAATTAGTGGATAAATTTCAATAACGATTAAAGACCTCTCGGTGAACTTGTAGGCATTCGGATTGCGTGACAAGCTTTATAATGGACAAGATAGGATGTAGAAGTGCTTTATAGCGAATACCGTGAACGACGAATCAAGTTCGATCTTCCCTCGATGTTAAAGAATTCCCTTCTGTGAAGGTGTCTGAAGAAAGGTATGAGAATCATTAATTCTAGTAAAAAATCGGACTCAATTCCAAATTTAGCTGCCACAAACAACATAAAAAATTTTTTCAGGATAAAAATAGTTCAGAAAATTAAAACTGATTAGAGCCATCAGTGCTGATACTCTACGCGTTGTCTCCTGCCAGTCCGTTGTCGTGTTTGGGCTTTGTTTGTTCGTGGCGAAAAAAACACCAACGTCATTTTTGACAGCTACAAGTATTTATATCAAGCCCGTAAATTCACTTGTTCTCATTTTTACAGTGATATAACGAATTGTTCTAAACACTCTGGGTGACAATGCCGCAAAGGCGATTTTAGCGTTGCATTTACACTAGAATCGGCAAGTATTGGTCATAACGACTGCTTTGTCGAAGCCCCAGTGATATTGCAGAAAAATTGGAAACTGTTTAAAAGACTTCGTTTTTAAATCATGTTCCCGTACGTGTCTACTGACCAGTAGCACAAGTCGTATTGTAGTTTGCTTGCCCCCCCCCCCNATTCGAAGCGATAATTATCAGAGAAAGTGCTATACAGTTATATTTGATTTTAAAGATTGTCACGGCATCCAATTCACACCAGTTTACAACAAATCTAGATGACACGAGTTTTACATGCGTTATTATGTCTAGCTCTTCGGAAGAGTTTTGAATTCATGAGGAGTCGGCCAATCCAGCATATTCCTGATATCTGTTAGAAATCGAGCTTTAGATTAGCCAGGTGAGGACCGAAATACTCACGGTCCACAGGACTAATTATTATCTTATCACAGAACCAATTTAGAATGTTTGATGAACCATTTTTATTTTGGTTAGTAGTAATAGAATGTAGCCGTTGATCCATCCAGGAAAGTTATTTGTAATCGAATTAAAATCTAGTCTGCTGGCCAATACTCACAAAATTAAATTCCTAGAACCTCGGAGGCATCACACCTCCTTCAAAGGGAAGACAATACTGAAGATTGGAGGAAAAGTCATTTCGTGATTTCTCACGAGATCTTGATTACTGGTGTTTAATTTGGACTGCAGTTTAGTCTAAAAAGAACAGTCTTCTTCAATTGTTCCCCAGGCAAATTGGTATCAATGTGAGTATTTTCGAGATTGGGTAGATCGTACAATAATACACTGCACGCAACCTGATTTGTGGAATAACATAGTTGCGACTTGTTTTTTCAAAGCTCTTTCTTGACTAAATCACAGTGGACATGATAATTGTTTTGGCAATAACCATCCGCAAATCCGCTCATTTGCATGTTATATTGAGCATGTTTGAATAAAACACGTAACCACCCACTCGCCAGCCGTATATACGTGAACTTGTTTACTTATTCTCTCTCGTTCTTCAATGTATATTATGTTTTTATAGTAATCACGGAGTAGCATTAATCTCATCATAATCAAATTTTGCTGCCAGTGTAGGTTTTATACAAAATTTAATTTCTATTGATTGACAGATAACCGGCACGGAGTGTCAATAATCTACCGCGACATAGGTAATCCTCGAGTACACTCAAATGGTCGATGTTGTTCCGTCTCGTGTTACTCAATTTATTCGCTTGTAAATATAGATGGTAAAATATTTAATAGATAATCTTTACGACTGTAAGTCATGGGGTACCACCAGTACTAATATGTCATGTGATGAACTTAACACGTGACTTATTGTATCAGTGACAATATATCGTAGGTACCACCTGCAGTAGATGGAGATAATCTACTACTTGGAAACGTGTATTGACGCGCATCCTATCGGTGACATTGTCAGCCTCGAAACTAAAAATAGTCATTCATTGAAAGGCATGAGAGGCAAGTGTTTCATTCGAGTGTTTGCTCGGTACATTTTAGAGTTAACTGGCACAATGACGGCTAGTGAAGTGATGAGCGGTAAACTTCAAATTATAATTTTAAATTACGGGATGAATTCAATGTTTCCGGTCTATTAGCGAAGATTTTTTACCGCAAGCCTGCGTCTTGGGTCTACGGAACTCTGCCCAGTAATTAAGACTTCGAAACTACTTGAGGTGTTCCCAATAAGCGAAACCGCTCTAACACGAAAATTCGCCGTTGAGTCATGTGATAAGCCGTTCCACCACTGATATCAATCGTGAAAGCATGCTGACTTACGCCTCGTTCCATATAAATCAACATTGCCTTTGGGATCGCTTCATATTCGTATTATATGGACTGCGTGGAAACAAACACGGTTAAGCATTTTGGCCATATGCTCGTTGTTCGATGTTTCAGACACAGCAATTATCGTCCAACGATAATTGCGCTGTTGGGGGCATTGTCAATGGCAACAGGCATGGTTGGTAACATTCGAGATTGGAAAAGCGGGGTTTCTGGGTTATTGTGCTAAAAGCAAGGGCGAAACTCCCCCCCCCCCACCCCCGCAACACACGGAGGTTTACAGGCAGCTTTTTTGTGGTTGAATGGAACACTCTACATACCACTCGTCGCTCTTTTGTCCCCAAATATCTAGACGGTTGGTGAGTACGAATAAGATCTTTGATGTCGGTGCAATTGGTTATGTCGTTTTCGACCCTGCCGTAGTAGTCACTCACCCAGCGGTCGGTGTCAGCTTCCGTTGATGGTGTTATGCACCTTGTGACATTGTCTGCATCGTCTCTAATTGTTGTCATTGGTGCTTGGATTGGCGGCGGTGTCGACTTCAGTGGTAGGGTCGTCGTCGTTAAGGGACGTATAGGTTATACGGCTAAAAAACAATCTTTGAACTATTGTTTGACTGGATAGACTTCATAAGGTCATTAGATTTAACCAGAGCCATAAAACACCACAATGCGTTGGGTTTTGATATTTTATAATTACGAATCGTCGATTCTCGCCGTTGTCTACCAAATATTTGCTGAAAGGCAAGCGACTCCATCCGTTATTAACTTAGTGCGCTTAAACTACTGTGCCATTTATCGAATGTGCTTTCTAGACTGCAACCTCCGAGGTTGCATTTTCGAATCTGCCCTGGGTCTGATTTCAGAAAATATCTTTTCTCGACGATCATGCCATGTTAACGTCATCGTCATTGTCGTGGACATTTTCGTTGCTTTGCTTGTGGTGTCTTTGACGGTGTCATTAGCTTCGATATCGCCCTCGGTATCACCGTTGGTGCCCTAGTATTAGGTTCTTCATGTGTAGAGACTGTGTCCTTGGTGTCGTTGACTTCAGTTCGTGGTGGGTTTTGTTTTTTCAGTCGATTTCGCCAAGTGTCGCTGCTCAGGGGGCTTTTATTATCATATTGCCGAGACAGAAATCCATTGTATTTTGTATCTTCACACAGTGCTTGCGGTTGTTTTCGACGGCGGCATTGAATGCACTTTCGTGTAAATCGATCGTCCAATGTTGAATGCTGCTGGACCCGACTGCGTTACCGGCCTTTGCGCCGCATTCAAGCAGCCATTAGTGACTGATTGATGACCTTAAGATCTGATATCAGTAATAGCAGTATTAATTTACTTGACTAATTGTTGCTACATGATTTATTCGTTTCAGAAACTCCATTCAAATCTCTCTCACTCTCTCTCTCTCTCTCTCTCTCTGATGAAGCAAAACTGATAAGGTAAGCAGTAATGTTTTTTGGGCTAGCTTAGCTGAGTGAATACGAGGCTAAATATGTTTCGTGTCGTCGTTTACCGACAATTTTTCTTTCTTTGAGTATTATATATTTTTTGTTGAGTATTATATATTTTTTGAAATCTCATTATATTTAAGTAAAGCTGTGTTCAAATAGCACCTAATTTGTTAGATAAATTTCTCGCCACTACATGTACACAACGCTTATCCGTGCGTTGGACTGTGTCTATTTGGTATTATAATAATGTACAACTGAATCTTCTTTAAAGCTGTATTTTTCCTGTGTCACTGTTTGAAAATTCGAAAGGGAAATAAATCTTTTACCCTCAGATATTTGGCCTCGTGATATTCCTTACCGAAATCGCAATTTTAGGCCAACCCAATAAACTCTGGAGCATTTTTTCTTGAGTCGCTGATGGTTTCGATGTTGGTGACGGAATTAGTAGTCCAATACGGAAAAAAATATTATGTGACCACTTTTGTGAGAATAAAATGCCTAATTGAATTTTCGCTTTGATGCAACTCAATTTGGCGAAATGCTTTAGTTATAATGAATAACACGTTTGAACACCAAAATATCACATCATCATTATTCAGATTTTCATAGACACTATCAGCTTCAGAAGCTCGTGAAAGGTATACAAACATTCATAGTTTTTGTTTTAAATACTTAAATACTGTTTATTTACGTGTCTATGGCAGTTTTCAGGGTGCCTTTCCAAGTTTAGCCCGGTATCGCTACTAAATTTAGCGACCTCGCAGTCGTGGACCCGACAGAGCTGGATAGTGCACCGTGGGTTTCGATCAACAACAAAGAGGAACAAATCCTCAGGGCGTTTTTGACTCATAGGCAGGACATACTTCAGTTCATTCCACGTGCGCCGTAAAGACCATTTCTCACTAGGATTTGGGCTTTTATTTCCGAACTCCGACTCGAGATTTATCCAGTTATTAGAGCACAAAATTTCAAGTTAACTTGCTGTGTAATTAGTCAGTTTTGGAGACGAGTTTCAAGTTCCGAGATTAGACACCGGGCACATTTAAATTTTGCTTGAAACTGTCCTTAATAAGGACTCAACGATGTCCATTGACTTTTTATCACATTTATGGGCGTCTGCAAACACTGACTGTCCTTCCTATTGCACTTTTAACTTCATTACTAAGGTCTAGCTCTGATACCGAGTATAAACTTTTCGTCAAATTTTCGGTATCATTGAAAACTTCGGGACCTTTTCTTGCAACGCCCCTGACTTAAAACTATGTCCCTGGTTACGTCTGTAGAAATAAGGCTCAGTTTTAAGATAATTAGAAAGTGTCGTAAGTAAACGAGGGTCTCATGATTAAGATAAAGTGATAGAAAAACAAGACATTGGTGACTAGATAAAGACACAAATGCGTAAAATATTTAAGGAACTTAGTTGAGTCTATTTTCATTCAACCGGACTAACATTTAAATACAATGTAACTATACGCACTTCCATTTTCAAAGCAAATCGCATTGCCCTAGACTGTAAGTCATTAAGCCATAATAAGACAAAAACATTTTTGCTTTTAATAAAATATTGCATTTGATAGCTTATACATAATTAAAAAACGTTGTGTTACTGCGGTAACGGAAAGGAACACGTGTTTCGTGATCTCGTGAATGTATGTCCATTTCAACTCGTGTTGCATTTAGAGATATTTCCCTGTCAATTGGCAATGTTAAGTGTTCAACTGTTTGTACTGTTCATAAAATCATTCAAAGAGAGTTAGGATCAATAGCCTATTAACTTCCTCGTTTACATTATAACTTAAACGCACCTTTTCATTCCCTGTGCATTTTGTCATTGTACGAGCTGATTCCCTTTTTTGATTAAAACGTCAATATTGGATCGTTAACAAGATCCCGTTTTACAACTTGCAAGAGATCAGTTCACCTGTAGATGCCAGTTCCAAACGAAAACGGTCAAAACAGAACGATTAAAAATAACCGACGTGTATGATTGTTGCTGGACCTTGAACTGAGACCAACTCTCCTTTTGGGCTCAGACAAATTGATCTTAAGTTATATTGATTTAGTCTGAAAAGCTTCATGAAGCGGGCTTCTGATTAAATTATTATTTATATTTACTGCCACTGACGGAGACTGGACTCATTGGTTTCGGTGGAACCACGAAATGGGTTACACGGAATGCACTTCTCCGTTTTTAGGTCGGCTGGATATCAGCAACATATTTAGATAAACTCTCTAGACTAGAGTGTCCGCGTACAATGCGTGGGTGTTTGTTCGTAGTAAATGCGCAGCACTGAGGCGACATAAAGCCAACTCACATGACTTCAAATTAAAAAGTCATTACAGTTAGCACCTTTAGTGTAGTTTCGAAACTCACGCCTGCTATCGAGAAAGAAAAGTTTCCCAATATTCGTCGTTCCAAGCATGCGTGATATGCATTGCAAAGTGGCGGGAGCGACAACTGCCTTGTGATATGGCCGGATTGATGAATCTGAACACAGGGACTGTTTGAGGAAATAATCTATATAACGCGAGTAGCAGAAACCAGCAATAAATATTTGTAAAAAAATTGTTTAAACTCGCCGACAACTTTCGGGTCTCACTGAAGACAAATTAAGACAAAATATAATAATTTTCACTTCCGGATGCCGCTTAGCTTGTTTACAAAATGACGGACATTTAACAGTTTTCCTGTAGCTTATCTATAAGGATACATTTGTTCACCGTAAGTGACATTCGTGTTGCGATTGAGTTTTGACGAATTCTTCTGGATAAGTTTGAAAGGCTCTCTCGTCATCTTTTGAGACTAATTTAAATGTTTGTTTTTGACACACATGCAGGTTTATCTTGTTCTGTTTTTCTTGTTGATAGTAGTTTTATTCCATTTAATTTGTTATTTTCTAATGTAGACGTTTCCGCTGGTGGTATATAAGGCTGAATTCGTCAATTCTCCCATGGTTAAAGAACGCACAGCTGTTTGATTTGAGAGCGACGCTTCGTTAAAACAAGTGCATTTTCATATGAACAGGGTGGCGGCTTGCCTTCTTTTTCACAGTTGGCTGAAATTAGGGCGAAGGGAGGGCGTCTGGGAGATGGATCACCCATTGCGCCTGCTTTACCAACTATTGCCTGATCGACAAGCGCGACACGGAAAAATGAACGTCAGAAATGCGAGTAAGATTCCGTAAAAATACATCTAATTTTGCAGTGGACCTAGTTTCCTCGCAAAGAAGTATGTTTTTCCGGCAAAATTTACGAACTGAAGACAAGAAGAATTTGTAGGTTCGAGAAATGGCAACAAGGAGTTAATTTACTTAGAATAGTAGGTCATGAGTCGCCATAGAATGTAAGTAACGCATCACCATTCTTAGTCGGGTTTTGTTTGATGTCCACATTGTAGTTGTTCGATATCGCAGCTGCCACTTCAGAAGATCCTAGGTATACGGATTTCATTTTCCGGTGACTGAAAGTGGCAAAACTCAAAACGCCTCCAAATTAGGATATGACTTGGTTTTCATTTGTCGTAATGGATAACCGGGATGGTGTGTATAAAAGGGACATTGTCGCTTTTACTGCCGACAGATATTTGTTTGAGATTGTTGGACGAAATAGAGTTTTTGAAGTCATGAGCTTTGACCAAAGGTAGATTAGAAAACCAAATCCGTAATGTTTTTGTGATTTAACAAATCGCCAAATCGCACTGTTGTTTGTCAAACATTGACTGAAATAAGGGCCGATTATTCTTCCAGACACGCTGAAAATACTTTGCCACCTATCGAGTGTCAGTTATTTAGCTCCGCCTGCAGTGTTTAATTGCGACCGCGGAAGCTCTAGGATAGAATCCGCGCCACAGATGATCTCAGACAACCACTCTTCTCGCCAATAATGTCACCTCTAGGCATAGGTTTTACAGTGCTATGATTTAACGGACCCCACGGTGAATGTTAACTCAGCCACTGGGAATTCAAGCATCATCATTGACGCTATAAATGGCTGTTTGTGTTTGTGTTTGTGCATGAATAAAAACTGGCTGAAATGTTGCCTATTGAACGATAACGAAAGTATGAACGAGGTGGTAATTTTAGAAAGCCATTTTCTTTTCGAATTCTGTACAAAGAACAGTTTGCTTTATGAACCTTGGTTTTGTCTTTTCGTTGTGATCAATGGCATGAAACAATTCAAGCTACTCGAGTATGTTCCCTAAATTTTCAGGATATGTTTGGACGTTGTGCAAACGCTTCTGATATTTGATCTTTATTGCTATGGTATTTTTTTTTCTTTTATGTGTATCAAGTAGGCTCTACACGTTGAATTCGCCATATTCTTCATATTTTGCAATGCCCCTAATTTAAGGACCTGATCGTTATTTAATTCCTATTGGCAGAAGGGCTCAGTTTTTGGATACTAAGAAAAAGAGGAACTCAGTAAGGGTAAAGTGATACTAAAATACAACATTAGCAAATAAACGGGTCTGCAAGTTCCCTGAAAATTTTTGGGAACATAGTTGAGCCCCTATTGTTCTACTTCATGCTACTGGGAATCTAATTTCAAAACCCTGAAGAAACGACCACGGCCACCAACCCCCTGATGTCAGTTACGCAGTGGAGTAGATTAGAGATTTGTATGTTCTTCTAAATTAATTTCTATCGATTTTGTTTGAGTTTCAAAATCGTTAATTCCTGTCTATTTAGCCGGAATGTTGTAAACGATTAGCCTGGCTAATCACAGATAATTGACAACAGCTAAGGCTTCGGCGTGGGGATTCATTTTGAAACTGTAACTTCGAATTTAATTTTCATTCGTACAGTTTTATTTGTGAATTGGTATGCAAAATCTCACTTAAAATCACTTATGTGATATACGTGTCTGTTGTCCTCCCCTTTTCGTTCCTTTACTTTATTCGTTGCTTTTGCTGACATTCAAATTAGTCGAAGCAGGTTTTGGTCAGTCTTAAATTTTCGGCAGATGTCGCTGTGATACACCCCGGTGCTGGTCTGAATTAATGACACGCATGGTCTCCATAATTTCCTAATTTGATAAGATATTTTGCTGTCAGAAAATTGCTGTGGTGGCTGATTAGCAGGTCAAAGTTCTTTAAGCATTAATCAAAAATAGAGAATGTGCTAGAGCAATGCCGCCAATGATAGAGGAATGCCAACTGCTAATTTCCTTATCCTGGAATTTCTTGTTTAATGTCTTCGAATCAAACACTTGCTTAGCCCATGCCCTACACCAAACACTGGACGTGATTAAGGTTATGTAATACCATAGAATAATTTCAAAATTGGCTAAATTCGGAACATCATGTCTCAGAAATGACTGCTTGGATTCATATGAAACTTTTGTTCTATGCATTTTAGTACTAGGTTCTATACACCTTAGTGCTGTGCTCTGTGCACTTTTCTCGAAGACTTCGTTAGGAATGGTTCTTAAAATTTTCCATTTTGTATTAGCGGCTTATAAAAATAGGGCCGTAACGATTTCCATGAAGCAAACTGATACAGCGTTCCTTCATATGTCATCAGAATCATTTATATCAAACGAAATTGGATCATGATATTGATACTGTTATCATGATATTGATACTGTTATCATGTTATTGATACCGGTATTGTCCTTATAATTGCACTTACCGTGTTGCTACATTTTACTAAGAGACATGGTCACGTGTCCCAGCTAATGAGAGATTGTTAAAAGTTCACAAATCTGCAGGATCTCTGTTTCTAGAAAATATACTCTTTTACTGAGTTTAAACCTACAGTTTTGTAGGCACTTGGCTAAATACATCGACTTGTCGATAATGTCCTTCATAATTTTAAAATGATTGGGTCATCAGGTTTGTTGACAGACATCTAGGCAGTTGATTGGTTGAGTGCAGCGGGCGTCTTCATTTTTAATGCCATAAAATAAGTCGATATCATGACGCTGAAAGTGCATAGACATAGTTTTAGCTCGGTTCCTTAAGTCGGCCACCTACATGTAGGCCTTATGCAAGGGTCTTTTCTCCAGAAAAATCTTTTGTTGGCCTCCCGGACTGCGTAACTAATGGTTACAGATTAGTCGATGCACGCAATCGCTCGGTGGTGTTGATAAAATTGTCTCATATTCCGAAGGTCTGTTACTTACTGCTCAGTCGGGCTGATGCGCGTACGGACGTCCGCATGCGCTGGGTGTGAGCTTCTGATAAGTAGATCGCGTTACTGTCACCACAAGCTTAGTGCGTACATTACTTTTTCTCGTAGAAGGTGCTCCTACAACTGACAAGGTATCGGAAACGTGAGTGTCAGGCATCGAGTGGTTTTCGGTAGGGCAGCTTAGGTCAGAGGAAAGCTAGAATCTGATTACTGTTTTGCAGGTACGTATTCGGTCTAATGGCATAGTTGAAGAGAAATGACGCTCAATAGTGACGATTGGTTACTTAATTTTGTCAAACCAATAGAATTTTGAGGAGAACTAAAGCAGTAATTATTTATGGCGAGAGGCATTTTCCTACATAGAATGTCTTAAGGGGACCAACTACAAGCTTCGACTAAGTAAATACAAGCCCTTAAAACGTTTTAACTCCATAACCACCATGAGCACAGGGAACGTTTGGTTGTTTTAAAGCGAATTCCAGTTATGTTATTGTGCATGCAACTCGAAAAGACGACGGAAGCTTTCCAGTTACCTTCGACGAAACAGTGCCCTACGTCAATTCTTAATATTAGTGGTTTCCTATTTTGTCAGCTGCAAACTTCCACTGTCGAATGGATCGTTTGATTGGTTTTGTTAACACCTTTTATAGTTCTCCTCGTAACATATTGGGTCATCATAGGCGCAATGTCAGTTTCTATTTGTCATCGCATGCACCAACTGAACGGCTTAATTACGCTTATCCATTATGCTCGCATATTAAATAATGATGTTATATGTACGAATCATTAGGTAGACTTGGTCAGTACTCGTGTAGCTACAGTGTATCTGCTGTGTCTCAAAATTACACTCGGTACACGTTATGTCACACATGATGTGTGGAAGGGATGAGATGATACGGCGGTAGGCAAGGGCGGAGGGAGGGTGTTTAGGGGGAACGGGGGCGCATGGAGCAAAGTATGGCTTTCGAGTTCTTGTTTATGTCAGCGCTTCATTGTAGACAATCAGTGTAGTTGTTCCTGGCGTGTTGGTTAATGATAATACTTTTGTTTTTAGTAAAACCCTGCTTTGTCATACGCAATGTTGGTTCGACCGAGCGATATTGTGCTTCGTCTCTAAACACGACTGAACTGTCCTCAGTGGTATCCAAAAGGGGGCGCGTCCATAGGCACTTAAAGAGACACTTACCGTCACTTGACTTCTTGACGACAAACGTATATGTCGACATTAGTAATTCTTACTGGCATTGAAGAAATTCAGTTGCTCAAAATTGACTTAGTTTCTGTGGTAGTTAATTATGGACACAAAACATTAGCAGAATCAAAATCGAGTACGCAAAACACAGTCTCCTGCAAGGCTGCCGCTTTTGTTCGTCTGTAAGCAGCATCCAGAATTCTCAATACATCTGTAAATCGTTCTCATTGAGTGTTAAAAAGCCCAGATTTACATTTACTATGTATTCCCTTGAAGTGGTTTATTTTCGTCATAGATCTACGGTTCTGTTAAGTCGTTCGAACTTAATTGCTATTTCGAAGTGCTCTTATCTCACAGTTTGGCGTTCTGGTCCAAATCACTCGAGTAGGTGAGATGCCGTAATTGACCCGTCGATCACGAATAGTTGAAAGATACCACTGGCCAACATTCGTTTTTTCAATGAGAAACGAAGAAGATGAGAAATGTAAATATTACCATCGTTCATATATTCAATATTCTGTTCACGAATAGTTGAAATGCATGGGAACTCCGGCCGTGGCCACTTCACTGCGCCATGAAATGATGATGGTTTCGGCATGATGACTATAATATGTGCAGAGTCTCACCTGGGAGATGAGACCATGGACCTAGGATTTATAAAACACAAAATGACTAGATATGATGATTAAATATGCTAGGGGACTTAAATGATTCTCTTTTCGCTTCATTTTAGTTAAAATATTTCAAAAAACGGATTTCAACTCAAGTTAGTTTAGTTGAAAGTTAATCCCTAATAATACTCATTCAACACAGTGCCTGATATCTTCAAACTTAACTGAGTGTAATATGATTTTTAGTTGAATTTTTATTTTTGGTGGTGCACCGCCATAGTGAGTGACAGCTGTCTCATTCATTATGGACACTCGCTCGACTGCCGCCATTCCGGAAACACCGCCCGCTTTTTAACAAAATATACAATTCATAATAAAATATGGCAAACACAAGCAGTAGTGGAAGTCATATCTTTCGACTGACGACGCTCATCAGCCTGTGATAAATTGGTGAATGTAAATGAAAAATTTAATTTGTAAACCATAAAATTTGGGTCATGAACAACACAACGTCACCAACATCTGAGTGTTGTCGCGACATCGCAGCTTTTCCGATTGTCTCTTCGCGGTAAATATTTCTCAGCTTCTGAATATAAGTGTTTATTTTAAATTAATTAGAATCGTTTGATCAATAGAATTCAGTTATTTACAATATAGTAACTTGAAAATCTAGCTCTATTGCCATTTTCCGCGACATGAAATCGGCTTTTGTCGCTTGGTGTCCTGCTCTATGGTGTGGGTGGACAGTTTGTTTATTCGGTCAGCCGAGCAAAGCATGACATAATCTAAAATCGGACATCAGAAGCAATGTCGCGACCATTTCTGCTCTTGATAGCTTCCTCGGTTGTTCGACGAGTCGACTCGTGCATGCGACAGTCGCGACACCTGGGGACTGTTTCTCGAAGACTGTATTGCCGTTTACTTCCGGCTAAAATCAGTCTAGGGATGGCTTAACCTGTTTCATGAAATGAGGTTAAGACTAAAATCAGAAAATATGCCTACAACTCAAAAGACAAAAATCGGAGCAGACTAAAAGCCAAAAGATAAAAAGTCAACGTTTGGTTTACATTATCGAGTGATAAACAGGTTCCTGGTGACTGGGTGGACAGAGTTCTACATTCTCGTTAGTATTTAGTGCGACAGGATATTTTCTTGTGCTTTCTGCCAACTTGGTACCATAACACTGTCGATTTGCCTCTGTTGTTGTGCGGTGGGATATTCAAACTATTCACGCAAAGTAACCATCGTAAAAATGCCCGGAATGCAGGAATCGAATGAATTAACCCACTTGGACACAAAATCACATGTTAATATGGAGGGCCTATGGACCTTGTTAGTGTTCTGTCCTTTTTCACTTCTAATCTCAAGTGGCTCGTTGGCCTGAGCTTAGTGAGCTAAGCAATCACAATGCACCAATGAAATTATTTTTGCGCCAATAACGCGGGCACGCTCCTAAAATTATCCCTGGAATGAAAAACACTGTGCTTCGTCCCTGTCCACTAGGTCTTTCGTACTACAGTATTACTGTAGAACTTGGATCAAGGGTGGGAGAGGGATTGGGGGAGGGAGGGTGAGGGTGAGGTGGGAGGTAGGTGGAGGAGAACGAGAGAGAGATGATATCATTCAATTGGCCTACTTTTGACTGTCACTGAACCTGCCAACATGAATTTGGAAACAACTGACTGATCAGTGTCATTGGTCAAACTGACCCAGTTCCGGATTTAGAGGGGGACAAGGTACCATGCCCCCCCCCCTCTAAAATTCTCCCAGATTACATTTGGCAGTTCGGGGGTGTGAATGTCTGACGGACAAATTCCTGGCAAATACTCTGCCCTGTTCCCCTCTCCCCCAACTCGAAATCCTGGATCCACCCCTGTGACCGGTGTCAATGTTCAAATGCCAATTGGTGTCAGCACTTGTGTTCGTTAGCGTTTCAAATGACAAAAATCACTCTAATTGTCGGAGGATTAAGCATATTTTGTTCATGAATTCACGGCAAAGAACAAATTATCCGAGGGAGACTGGTCATTTTCTTTTCAAATTACATTCAGCAATTATTACTAAGTAATCACCTACCCCTACATGTATTTTATTACGTTCCGCGTTGGGAAATTTTTACGTAATAGTTTGTGTGCAGTGTTAGGGTTCAACGGTAGTCATCTGTTAGAGCACCTGTGCATTTCACATGGCTCGGTGTCGTAATGTAGTGAAACATTAACTTCCTTCTACCAGTTTCGCCGGTTTTTATTCGTGGTTTACTCTTTTAAAACTGTTGGCCATTAGTTTTTAGAAATCAGAAGTGAGAGTTTGGAAAATACGCATTGTAGTGAACTGCTCGAAATCGAGGGCATTTGGCCAGATTTTTACCCTACTATGCGTATTTCAACTTTTCAAATTGTCTCTTATTTCAGTCTATCATTTTCTGCAATTTTGAGGAAAATTTTTATTCAATTGCTGCTCGATTACTTTGATTGCACGCTGCTCCATTTAGTATAACCTTTATGGGATACGAAAATAAAAGCACAGTTTTACTGCTTACCTGAACAAATTGTTGTGTTCTAGTGATATATTGAGCAGTGACGATGGTGATCACAACCCGCATTTATCTTCTGCATTATAACCTAAGACACGAGACGTCAATACCGCAGATCCCATTCCAAAATCATAAAATGATGTGATGGAAAGTTTTGCAACCGAAAGAGGTATAAGGCGGGGTTCAAGTTGCTGCAAAAACACTGTTTCATCATTTCGATTTTCGGCGCCTTCCGTCATTTTGAATTTCAAAATTATCTGCGTTAACTCGAGTTAAGATTTGACGGTAAATGCGGAAGATTTGACGGTAAATGCGGAAAATTCCGGAATTGGCGAACGTTCACCCGTCGCTCATAAATTTAACCAAGCATTGTTGGCTTCTGTAGCAAGTCAGTGGATGCAAATCGAATGTGACGGTTATATAATTTTACAGTAGTTTTGGACATCTGCTGCCTGTGCTTAAATATGGCTCATTGCGTCGGGCCTGACAATGAGACCAAAAATACACTGTAGGAATGAAACCAGATGAATGAACTGTCTGATCGCTGAAATGGTCAACTGACTTCTCGTTGTTCCTAATGCCCTACGTGAACTAATAGACATTAAATCACGTTATAGTTCAAATCTATGCGGAACCCACTTGCAAATTGTATGGATTTCCACGCTCATTCGTTAAACTATACTCGTCATTCAGTTTCCGTACTACATTATCGTATACCTATTAACTGACAAGCTTGTCTTTTTATATTTAGTAATTAATGGACACGATCACGATGCAGAAATATTGACAAACATTGAATGAGATTGTTCGAGGCTGCCATCTGAGTGGCCTGTTGGTAGCCCAGTTGGAGCCAGGCTGGGGTTAGAAAGAGCATTGTATTCATTCTATGAGCACATGAATGTTCTATTATCAATTTCAAACTGATGTATTCAGTAACCCCGGAGTTAACCTGCATGTTTCTTCTATATGGGATTGCTTTGCTCTAATTAAATGTTTGATGCTCGCAGACACAATTCGCATTATTTATAGTCATCAGCAAACCACTATTTGAACGTATGTTCCCAGGCAGCCATCTTTATGCGCAATCGTGAAATAAATAACGAGAAATATAATAACTTTATCGCAATTGATTAACCAAAATTTTATCTACAGGATTCTTCCCATATACCCGCAATGATTATTTTAACATCCTCGTTATAACGTTCCGCTAAGCAGAAGAAATGCACCTTGTCTTTCACTCTGTGACCGATCGGCTTCTTGATGCTGCAAGAAATTCTCCGATATTTGGCAGCTGGCCGATTGCCGATGTCGAGGCCGTTACCAGAGGACAATCGAAAAAAACTCGCAGTCGTGTCCCCTACTTTCTGAACTAATACAATGTCGACTGAATGTCGCGGAACTCCACGTGTAATCGGTACGGGTCTAGGAAAAACGCGATTCTGACGGCGGTCTGACGTCATGCATTCTAGTCGCGTCTAGTTACAAACAAAGATTTTGGGTAACGTCATCACGAATCAATTATACTGTTGAAGCCGAGTTTGGTTGTCCAGTAATAATAATTAAAGAGATTGCCCTAATTGTGATTGGTTGAAATGCCTCTGGTTAATATACACGAGCCCAAGTTTTCGAATTGGGCGTGCACAATGAAATGCACATTTCTCTTTAAATAAAAGAAAATGGTAAAACAGCGCTTGGTCATTAAATTGTGTTATAACTGCGTAAATGTTGCGGAAACTAGAGGTCTCGGCTTCTCGTGGTCAGTCGAAGAGCGATCAATATAGGAATACATTACGATTGTAATGAAATCAAGACTTTGATAGCAATAATTTACTGACGTATTTCTTTTTTACATCGAGAACTTATGATAGTATGAATGCCTACTCTGGGGTGGAGTTCGTCAAAGTGGGTCTGACCTTATTTGCGACCGCGCGGGTTGGCCGATCAACTAAAAGTGATCTTTATCATTACAAAAATTATACTGAGATGATTTCGGCGAAAATTTCTTCAATAATGACCTGAACTACACATATCCAACTCCAAATGTATTTCTAGGTTTTCTCGGAGTCAAAATGACACTCACAATCCGCCGATTTTCCATCGAAATTCCGTCGAAGGTCATTTAATATAAAACGTTGATTAAAAATGGTATGTCTCATTAAAACCGTGAATATTTAAATTTGTAGCCAGCGCCACCTTGTGACTTCCTTGAGAACTGTGTGTACGTGTTTAATCAGGAAAAGGGACTTATTTAAATAAAATGCAGTTTAAAGAAAAAGACACAACTGATACCCTTTAAAATAAGTGGGAACATATACAAAACCCTAATAATTTCTAAATATTGCGCCTTCGTTATTTGATAGTGAAATGAACAAACTTTAAAAACTGCGCCTTGTTTTATAAGGGTAGCGATGACATATTACCATACTCATTTACATAAAAATAGTCTCGCAAAACGGGACTTTCGCGAGATTGTAATGGTCACTGGTTCTGGGATGGTTTGCGGCACACTGGAAGACCCGGGGTTGTTTTTAAACTAGAACTTCATTTGCATATTCACAATTTAATGAAACGTAGCATCTTTTAATCCCCTGAGATTTCCATGTTTTGAACCGTCTTCCAGAACTGATTTATTAATGACCGGAATTTACCATCTGACGTCACTTAAAAAGTAAATGCAGCTAAGGTATGGAACCTTTTTCTGTGCCAATGAGAATGCACGTTTTCTACTGAAGGCTGCATCGGAACGCTTAGGGGGCCATTTAGCGGGCGAGAGAGTTTCTTGATCTGTCTCAGCACAGAATCGAACGTGACGCACCCGCCGTTTTCGCAGTCTTAACTGGTGGTGGAGCTGATTCCCACTCTTTTAATGGCAAAGTATTTCAATCATATTTAATTGGTTAAGTCGCCAGCTTTAAAGGGAACATCTGGCAGACAACGGCAAAAATTCGCGAGTTAAAATGAAATAAAAATACTCTACGAATTTTCTTGTTTTATAGTACTGGTCAAAGTTATCAATTTCTAGAAGTCTATCACAACCAAGAGCAATCTCCAATATGAGTTTTTCTGTTGAAAATCCGATTATTGCCCCTCGAAGTGATTCAAGCTCGGAATCGCTTACAGGAGTGTTTCTATTACGAGTTTCCAATGACATGCAGTCTTTCACTTTATGGTCATGTCGACAGGCCTTGGCGACCAGCTTCGAATTAAGTGGCAAGCTAATTCTAATATCTAGTTATTGATTGTGTTTTCGTTCCGCGGTTGCATTTGGTCACTTCTCACGGTAGTGTTTTCATTGCCTAATTAAGTAATCGGCTTCCGTCAATTAACTGTTGCATGGAGGTGAATGTCCCCACATATGTAACAGGCTGGGGTATCGATCAAGCTTCAATTGAAGTCCAAGAAGAGAGACAGCAATATGCAGTCAATTAAAAGTACTTATATAGCTACCTACGATGGCCAATAATTTCTCAAGCTACTGACCATTAGTGCAGACATAGAGTAATTGATATGGCCAGCCATCATGACTTAAAGACGAAACGATCTTGTGCTGCTTTTGTTTTGGTTGGTAAGTGCTGAAGGTTAATCGCGTTCTTTCTTAAATTTATCATTAGGGAAACTTAAAAATCCTCGGCCAGCCCTCGCAAACTTGAGTTACATCATCAAAAATGTTTTTGGTAGAATCCAACTGTTACCTTGGTATGGAAAATTCTATTTGGTTCTCTTTATTACCTTTCTTCGTGATTTAGTCAGACAGGAACAGGGAAAGATAGGTAACTTTAACAATTTATTACGACGACACAATCTAGTTCGTGGGATTCAGTCCGAAACTATTTATTAATTTTCCCTTCTTTTGGGTTTCTCTTTCATGAAATTAGACGTACATGTAGGTCTTCCTTGACTGTGAAGTGGGCGGCTAACCGAGATATTCGCTTAAATCAGCCTCGGTTGTTTCACCAGTTAAATGCGTTAAAAGACTTAAAAGTCAAAAACGTGTGGTTTGTGTCAACAATACGTATCAACCAATTCTGGGTGAGAGGAATCTACCCTCGTACTGTGTGCAGGCCAAGCAGAATTTGAAAACTGCGGCAAAATTAGTGCAATACAATAACAATATTTTGTGCCTTCTGTTTTAAGCCTGTATATCGGCTTCACAGTTTCCTTGAAACCCGACATGAGTTTTACAGATTTCATCAGATACTTTCTAAAGCTTTATATTTTGTTTCAAGGGACATTAACGGTTTTGCCGTCGAAAAGGCATATATTTTTGGTTTATTGTTGGATGGGTTGACTTTCTGAAATTACTAGCTTTGACCAGAGTTGTAAAATAATATAATCCGTTGTTTTTGTGATTTTATTACAAATCGCCAATTCCCGTCGATGTCTCTCCGGCATTCGCTTAAATACTCTGTCATCTGTCTAGGGAGACTAAGCTGTGCCAGCAGAGTGTTTGACTGCAGCCACGAACGAAAGGTTCCAGGTCCGAATGCGCGCTGAGGCTAATCTCAGAACTTCACTTTTTTCAACCATAAAGCCACTTTAAAAAGGTCGATGCCCACACCGCTTATTTCAGAGGTTAACACCAAATGTCGTCTGAGTTCAGATTGTGTCATTCACTGAACTGTAGCCTCGTTCGTGGCGCCAGCTCGCTATCGGCTTCGTGCAGTTTTGACTGTGATGACTTCTTTATTTGGAAAAAGACACTTGAGTTTACTCGCCGGTTGGTGTCGTTACATCACACCCTACTCAATGGCTTCGTTTACTACGTGAGAACGCTGAGAAGGAACGTGTCGTTATTTCACTCTTGAAAAGGCTGTAACGAATACATGAAACACCTTTCGTTTGTTGTTTTGTTTTTAATCAGTACATAAAGCTCATTTAAGCAGTAGAATAAGTTTTGAATAACAGCGCATTGTACACAGACATGAGTTTATAAAAGTGTTACCCTCACTAAAACAATCTCTGTGTTATAGTGACGTTATGGGGTTGGAAGGACCAGCCTACGTCGCTAAGTTACTCCACGGCATTTTTGTTGCCACATGAGTGAGTCACAAGTCAAAAGAGGTCAGAGGCGTATCTCCTGAGGTGCGAGTTTAGTTCTACTGTCTGGCAGCGGCATTGTTGGTGTACGACCAGAAGTGAAAAAATAAACCTCCAGTATTATTTTAAAACTATGTTTAATTTGAACAAATGTGAACTGGTTAACATTGCATTTATTTTAAATGTGAACTCTTATTGGAGCAGAAAGTTTGGCTTCGCCTTCAACATTACTGAGCTGTTTTGCAATTCAGCACACTTATGATAACACTTTGACAACGGTCACGTCTTTACCGAATACCTACTGAATATACGTAGACCATGATTTTTTTCACATTACGCTGGTAACGGATCTGATCTTGGACGGACCCCTGAATCCATGGGCTCCGACAGTTCTTGTGGCCGCATCACACTCCTTGGTCCATCATATTCATTTTGCTCTGCGGTTGACAAGAAAATATAGTTGTTGAGTTCAAGAACCTCTCCATTTCTTAAATCCTTTTCTAACTATGTGTATTTATCCCAGTTATAAAACTCCATAAGTAAAAAGGACGAGGTTATTGACTGCTTACTACCGGAAATGGCAAGGGATTGCTGGCCGAGCCACGTGTAGAGCAAACATTATTGTTGGTAGATATTTTTTTCTAAGCATATCACAGTACATTCTTTTTGTTAGGATTAATGTTCAAGATTGTTAGAGGAGAGTACATACGGCTGCACTGTCTTTACCTACAGTAGCCTCCATGTATTGACTTCCGCAACGAATAGCGTTTTGTATTTACGTATCCGTACATTGACTGGAATGACGTTTTCTGTGCTTTGTCTGGGGAAATCGCCTTGGTACAAAGGCTTTGTGTCATTGGCGATTTCGAGAGCTCATTGGTTAGTTGTAATTGTACAGTTGTCAATATTATTCTTCCACGCGAGCGTGCTAGTTATGTAACCTCAAGTTTTGTATTTGACCTAGCAATATAAATCTAAAGAGAGAGCAAGTGTTTATTTTAGTATCGCTCATGTTTGTTTGCGTCTTGCAGTGCGATATTCAGATTTCCAAATTGCGTTGGTGGAGTGGACGACAACTTTGTACAGTACGAAAGCTTGCGTAAAAATGTTGTTGTTTCGGAGCTTTGATATTCCAATGAGAATTGGGTTACGCACATTCAGGTAGGTCTTGAGAAACAGTCAGGGTAATGATTTGTTAACCGTTGTAGTTTGAAGGAGTCTCTGAGTTTAGTATGGCAATTTATAGTGGAAACAGACGTGTCGTTAATTTTTAGGTCTTTCCTACAGTCTAGCATGGTTCGACCGTGACTGTGTACTTTCCAACAACTATATTTGCGGTGTTAATCTACCACATTGTTGCGTCGATGTCATGCGTCTATTAATGGATACCGATTAGGTATATTGTAGAACTGAACGTTCGTTTAAATTTTGGAATTGCTTCATAAATAGCTAAGTTCTTTGCAAGAAACCGATTTGGTTCCTTAGGGATTGATAGCGTCCTTCTTACACAATTACTGATGAGTTTTTTTGCCACACTGATATGGTCTCGGCAGGTTAGCGGTAAGTTATGACACGTTTATACATGCGTCTATATGCGTCTTGTGATGCCAAACAGTGAGCCTTGGGGTTGTCTCCGTGTTGTTGCCTCCAGCAGGATTGTCGGACTTTATTCCGGAATATTTTCACGCTCTTTTCTTAGAAACCCTTGACATTTCTTTGCAACTTTAAACATCTGCTGCTGGTGCTAAATTACCATCTGTTGGTTGATTTGACAAAATCAGTGGCATATTCAACGTTAGTTGTGTTGATAGCAGTATGCAAAAACCCGTCAATAGGTATCGTTGAAATGTCTCTAATTTCTGATTCTTTCGCAAAGGAACAGTTAATGGAACCGTTGCACGGTCAGTTATTCTCGCACTTTGAAAACAGGTGGGCCACAAGCTACGAAAACGTTCACACTTCTAGGGTAAACTTTAGAAAGTTCATTCTTGTGCATATGCGTATAAAGTTGTGTACAGGCAAGCAGTTGGAGATTCGGGTGAGAATTATGGAAAATTTTGGCATCGCAGCCTCGAATGGAAAGGAAAGAGTTTTCAGAAGTCGCACCGGCAGCAAATAACAAAATCGCAAATCTAGCCTCTGATTGCCACCAATGGTATTCCGTAGTGTGTTGAAATTGTTTTGAGTGAAACGGTTAACCCATGTTCCTTCTGCTCTGTTTAACCCGGATGTGGAGTCCCGCCATTTTCGGAGCACTTTCTGTTCAGATCGAAATTTTTGCTGCAAATGCAGGACTGGTACTCTTCAAGCAAATAGAAATTGGAAAAAGTATTGAATTTCTGGAATCGAGAGGTCAAGAGTGGTAGGATTCTTGTCTCCACTGTGGGACCGGGCCAGTCGCACAGTGTCAAATTCGAATTTGCAGTTTGGGCTTCTGGACTTTTTTCGGTGGACATATTAAGGCGAAAATTCAGTGAGTGTGCTTTCTGCAGGTTATGCATTTTGTCAACGTGTCCCGAGACAGAGTGGTAGCTAGGGCGCCGTCTGTTGAAGCAATTTCTGATTTCAACGAGATCAGCCAGTCGTACTGTGTGGTGGTCTTAGCCTTTAAACAAAGATGTCAATAAAAAGGTTAGCTAGATATGCCAAGGGTTTTTATTTTTGAACACCCCGCCCACTCCAATCTAAATGGTGTGTTTTCGTGTGAGTCACGTGTCTGCATTGTTCTTTAAATGTACAATGTTGTAGGTCCACGATTTTTAAAGGAAATTATATGCGAAAAAAGTGATATTTTTGCAGATCAGTCGCAGCGTGGAAATGAACCCGCAACCTCGCGGTTTCAGTCCAACACTCTATAAGAACTATGCTCAATAGTAGACAGAGTATTTTAAATATTTAAAATACTCAGTTAAAACTGGCATATAATCACCGGCCTTGATTTCAGCGAACGTCTGGCAGATTAAGGCGGCAATCAAGGATTTGGAATAAAATCACAAATACAATGGATTTTGTTGTTTTGTAGCTCTGGTCAAAGCCAATAACTTCAGGAAGTCGATCCCGTCCATCAATAATCCCTAAAAGCGTTTTCAGTCGTCATACCGAAAACATCCCTTTAGCGCCGTACTGTATTCAGAATGTGGCAATTGGTTTAATTTCATGCATTAATGTTTCCCTGTAGCTCATTAATGGCCCTTAACTCTTAATTAGCCTTAAAACAATTTGACAGGCACGTCTTTGTGATTTGTTGAAACCTTAGTCATCTCTAGTTTTGGACAAAATGCCATTAAAATCAATTTTGAGTTTTGCTATTTTCGGTTTATTTCAAACCAAGTGTGAGGAAATTTTATTGCGCAGAGTGGCTAAATTTGTCGTTTTTAATAAGTTGATCCTGTCCGTAGGTAATGAAACTAATTGTCTTACTCGCTTGAGGCCCACGTTTGAATAATTACTTGTTTAAACTGTCCATTTGTCACCAAGTGGCGAGACCGTCTCGTTCCCTTGTCGGCTCGCGTAGAACTGCCTAACCACATGTCGTTAAAATCGTCGACATGTCGTAAGTCCGATCAAAAATGCTTCGGCAAAGAGACTATTTACGAGAAAACATAAATGGCCACTTGGCATTGCTTTTTATGCCTGATATTACAAGACAATACCATGATGCTTTTTTTCTTCTTACGTCACCTAGTCATGGGCGGCGCAGCATTGACTTTCGGAAGTGGGGGGCCATAGCCCCTCCCCCCCAGCCCCCTATGCTGCGCCGCGTATGTGACCATGGGCGGGGCAGCACTGAAATAAGTGGGGGCTATAGCCCCCCTCCCAGCCCCCTATGGTGCGCCGCCCTTGTCATATGTGGTGATAGGCCTGAATCTGACCGGAGCGAGATAATACGTTAGAGTTAGCTTACGAAGTAAATTATCTGCCATGTCATCGGCTGTATTTCAGTCTGATTCGGTGTCGTGTGTTCATTTTGTCGACGGGCCCTACAGACACCAAATCCGCGTAACTGAAATCCCCAGACCCGTGCCCCTTAACTCCACAAACAAGTGCCGATGTTCCATACACAATCTCCAGCCCCAAGTCGGTGTCGTTCACCTGGACAGTTTCGTACCAGGTCTAGCTTCTTTAATCACCGAGAGGGTTGAATTTCCATTTCTCGACTGATTTGCGAGCATTACGGCGAAAAAGTGTTTTTTTAGATCAGCTCCCAGACGACCTCCGCAGTCTCTGGAGCAGCTAAACCGCCCTCTTTAAGCAGCCGATGAGTATTTTAAGCATGTTTAACTGATTAAGTCATCCGCCTGGATTTCAGCGAATGACTAGCAGCCAACAGCTAGAATTGACGATTGGTTAATGAAATCACGTAACACAACGCATTTTGAATGTTTGATAGCTCTAGTTAAAACTAACAATTTCAAGGAGTCTTTCCAACATTAATCCCGAAAACGCGTTTTCTGTCTTGAAACCTATTATGCACCTGCGAAACAGGATAGGCTGTAAGTTCAAAGCAACACTGAATTTACAAATTAGGACTGATTTTTGTTTTAAACAGGATTGAGTTAAATATCATTGAATTTACACTATAGTTTTTTGGCCAGTATGTTTAAGTTTGGTCTACACGCCACCTCTTGGCCACATCACCATACAGTCATTGTAACTGCTACTTTGAGACAACCATTCGAGAATGTGTCTAAGATTAAATTTTATGGAATTATGCTGATTGGCAGTTAGGAATATCCTCACTTGCGAATGAAGAAACTGGTCTGATTAATCAGTAGTGTAAGATAAACGATGAAATGAGAAGTAAAGAACTGTTATCTCTGTGATGATGTTCAAACATGAGGTCATGATGTTTTAGTTCCAACAAGACTGCACCCATTCTATCCATGTGTGTTTGTTATTTATTTCATTATTTTTCGTACTGTGGCATAGAACTACCTTAAAATATTTTTCTATCGATCTCTCGTTTGACCTCTCACTCATAGTTTAGAATTGTGACACTGTTTTCCTAAAATATTATTCGCTTTTAATGTTCTTTTATTTTACTGATTCACGTATACAATTAGTTATTACTACGTTTGAAACACATGGCATTTACCGAGACGTCGAACCTCCAATTTGATCGCTTAGTTTTTTCCTGTCAATTATTCTAGCTTCCCTCGACATTTTATCTTTACGGTTTGGCAGAAAAAGTTTCATGGAACGCCCAGGCTGACCACGTTTGTTTGTCGCGACGAATTAGGTTCTGCTACTACTTCAATATGGTCGCCAGGACAACTCCAGGGCTGAGTTGCATAAAGCTTTAAAAGTTATCCGCTGGATAAGTTTGAATGTGATGACGTCAGGTGCATTGTTCAACAATAACAACGTGACGCGTGATAATGCGACGTCATTATTGCTAGACGGCGTATAACTTTTGTGCAACTGGGCCCAGGTGTTTTGTTACCTGTTTCAATCAAAGTACAGTTTATGAACACGGTGAGACACGGTGGTTTTAAACAGATTCTTGGCCTTAAGAAGTGCTCTTACTCTGTTTCTACAATTTATGCCATTTCGCTTTGTTATCAGAGGAAATTGTACACTAGAATGTAAAAAACGTTAAATTTTGTGAGCGTGGAGCAAAGATGCTGATGCTATTAGCTTAAACATTTGCATGGAGGGCTCCAATCTTTAACTGAGTGACATCTGCCAAGACACAGATACATCGTACATGTACTGTGGGATTGGACGATCGAAATCTTTTGGTTCATGGATAGTTAATTAATGTAGAAGTATTGCCAGTCATTTTAATCCAAAATGGCAAGTTATGAACAGCTTAATTATTATTTTAAATGACTTATTTTTATTGAACTGTCGTAAGCAAAAATTCGTTTTCGAGCCTCATAAGAGGGGCACCTATCAGGTGGGTTGCCTAGGTTAATATAGGTGCCCCAATTTTGAATCTCGAAATGGATTTCTTGCCTATGTCATTTAACCGTATAGCCTCGAAATTAGGCGCATGCGAGGATGCATAAGTTCCGCAATTAGGCGCCCGCAACAAAAGCTCGTTAGATAGTATTCTCGTAGCCCTGCGCCTATATCCGGAGCATCATAATCAACGCAATTTCTACTCAAATGTCGCTCATATAAGCGCATGCACTTACATGTAAGTCCCGCAATTAGGCACACTGCGGGGCTGTGCGGTAATAAGAATAAGTCATTTAAAATGATGAGCTGTTGTGTGGTATCGTTGAAGAAAGCTTTATAGGAGGCAAATATAATTTAGAAAATTCAAATTGTAGTTAACTGCACATAATCGAACATTGTCTTAGGAAGTCTCTTTTTAGTTTCTTTAACATGTTAAGGTGCAATAAACCAGGGCCTTCTGTCAAAAACATCTTTCGTTGATTTCGCGGCTACGTTTCTTTATGAAAGCGGTCTCACCTGGTTCTTTACTCAGACCAGAAATGATTTATACGTGTACATGTGAGCTTCACAACCATTGTCACATTCGATATTGCCTTAGATCACGTGCGTTGTTTTTCACAGCGGTCTAGTTTCAGACTAGCCGGAGCGTCAAGGGAATTCCAGGCGTTTTAGTGGCGTCAATTTATGTAAATTCAAACGAAGTACATGAACGCCATTAGATTGATTTGGAAGAGCGAACTTGTGTATAAAATTGTGAAGAAAACTGGTTTTGACGGCTAATATGGTTCATTGGTTACAGTTTTTGAAACCAGCAATGTTTTATCTGCTTGTAATGCTTCAAAAATGGAAATTTAATTATGCACAACGGCAAGAAATGAATATAATTTGACGTAAAATTCAGCGAAGGTGAATGGAAACATGACGTCACGATTTTCGATTCGGAGGAAATGTTTTGTTCACGGTCGCCATTGAATTGAGAACGTGATGTTATGACATTTCATATGGTTTCATTTTTTCAATTTGTTTTCAAAAATGAAAAACATATTTTTCCTTTCCTTGAACTGGTTTCAGATGAAACTCGTATAGTAAAATTTGTTCACTTTTACGATGACCGAGTAGCACGCCTTGCATGTAAACAACAACCCCCTCGTGCAATATTGAATACCAATATGTTTACATTAAAGCAAATCAATGAAATACTAAATACAGTAAAGTACTAAGACAAATACGGACAGTTGTGCACGTTTTGTATTGATGTGCACGCAAATTGTCTTTAGAGCACATTCTTTACTTTTGCGTTAGGTCTCCAAGATGGCAAGTAGCACCATATGTTAATAAAAAACAACGAGGGATTTAAACCGCTTGACATGTTCCGACGTTTATTAAACAGTGGCCACCTTGTAATGATACCCAGTCACAGTCAATTACAGGTGAGCAACAATAGACTTGACTAACAATGACAACCTGTGGTGTGCCAACAAAAGATGGCCTGAGAATTGACCCTACCTAAACGTCGTGCCAAATAGACTTTTTGAAATGATACTGTTACGTCACTTACTTTCTGTAACACACTGTTTCCACAGTTTACACTAGTGTCACCTGTTGGTAATTTGGAGGCTAGTAATTCGTTAGCGTTACCACGAAGTCCAACCTTGCTCAGGGCATTAGTCTTGTTCTGAATGCAATCAAAGGACCTGGACACAACAGACAGGTATCGTCTACGTGTACGTAGCTCAAGTCGTTCATTGAGCTGTGAATCTGAAATCCTCCCTATGCCATGGTTTCTTACATTGTTTTTTCAGCCCGTCTATTGCGAAAACAAAAAAGAACGTGTCCCGAAGGCCCCGTATGGCATTGTGATGATATAAACAATTTTGGTAGATATTACATAGTGTCTTTTCAAATGCAATAAAAACTGCGAACTGAGTTGCACTCCTGTCCTAGCGCAACAATCTGCCTCAAAGTGAATGTATGTTCAGCTTAAGAATTTCTGTTGGTATAACACCAGTGTGCTCACGGCGCCGTTTGAGATTCTGTTCAGAATGATTCTGCTGAATCAGTTGTTGTTCTGTGATAATCGAGTTGCTTACGTTACAATTCTTAGGTAAGCTAACGATGTCGAGGCCTTTCTTGAAGTCCTCGGGTATACGTTAACTTTTCCTCACCTGGACTCCGTTCTGTAGACGCAAGGTATTCCCGAGAAAAGTTGTATGATCACTTGGTTCGCTTGATACGTATGGAAATATCTCGCAAACTCTCGTGTGATATTGCGTTCTCACGAGTTTCTTGCGTCTACGGAACGCAGCTTTGGTTAGCTCACTCAAGATAATAAGGTGCAAATAAAATAACAAAACTATCTAGAATACGTTTCCTGATCATTCCCGGGCAAACGTTCAGACCTCAGCTTCGAGGGGAAATTTGAAGCTACAAAAATATCCGAAGTGTTCCGAATGCAATGCAGCCTACGCCGAGGCATTTGTAACATCTCGAGTATTTTCGTACCCTCAAATTTTCCCTCGGAAGTGAACGTAACGTGCGCATGTGCGAACTCTCACATGACAATATGTTCACGTCCGAGGGAAAATTGAGGGTACGAAAATATCGGATGACGTGGAGGATGACCTCATAGAGCCTTCGGAACACCTTGGATATTTCCGTAGCCTCGAAGGGAGAGGCTAAAAAACACCCGGGGTGTCACGGAAGCTCATAGAGGTGCTGTCGTTGCCGAACGGCATCAACATGGAATTAAAAGTAATATGCAATCATACTGAGATCGAACACCATTATGTGCCTTTGTTAGCTGAGCCAGCCTTCGCTGTTAAGTTACTCTACTTTACAATGAATTGGACTATTCCTTGCTACCAACTAGCCAACTGCTACAGCCTACGTTTGGGACACCCTATTTCTGACTATCGGCTCTTTTACAGTCAATTCCTGTCTGAGGGTGTTCGCATTATCTTCAAATATGTTAAAGCACTTTCGTTTTTTCTCAGTCTCTTAAGTCAGACCGTTAGACGATGTGTTGCTTTGTCGTTTCAAAGGATATCGGCGGATTGAGAGGGCCCTGAGGCCCGGGGCGTGCTTCCTACGGACATGACAGAAATAAACGTCCCGGCATGCCTTTTTGATACATGTAACTCATGTGGACATTTTCTCGAAAGTTGTGACTGTCCCCTTACAACTTCTAGGTCCGTCAGTTATATACACGTTCCTTCACACTCGTCAGAAAACACGTCTGAGAAACTGAATGTGTGTTCCACACTATGTGAACACGTTTCCTTGAGCTCCAATCAGGTGATAAACGTGACCGTTGAAGTATAACTCCCGGACGAACTTAGCGCATATGTTAGTTTCGCTACCACTGAGCAATTAAAAGGTTTTAATGCGTTGAGACACTGAAACAATATTGCGAAATACCCCTAGGAATCTGTTGCTATTTTACTGAAGTTGAGATGGATAGTGTTTTCCCGTGTCCTTGTTTGTAGCATTTTAGTTCCAGCATCATAATGAACATAAGTGAAGGCGTGAATGAGTATCACGGTGGGAAGGGTGTCTGACAATAGGCAGAGGTACTTCGTAAACCATTAGAGCATAGATACATAGATTAATTCTTATTAGCACAATCAAGCAAAAACGCTGTACCTTGACAGTTTCGGCTACTCACAGCAACCATCTTCGGAAGCTATTGGACACTAGGTGGCGTGGTGAGGACACTGTTCCAAATGTTAGATGATTTATACANTCTCTGTTCGTACCTGAGCCACTTTTGTTACTCAAATAGACTCTATAATCCGTCTAGATCTCAAGTTATTTTCTGGGTGTCCCTTCAAGTTGAGTGTCCCTTCATGTTGGGTGCCCCTTCATGTTGGGTGCCTTTTCATGTTGGCCGGTGCCTCTTCATGTTGGGTGCCCCATGTATGGCAGGTGCATGAGCTCGCTGTAGTTTCGTAAATGCAAAACTTGGTATATTGTAGTGTAGATGGTTATTCGTTAATGTTAGACAGAAGTTCCCTGGCCATTTACAAAAACAGATAAGCGTAGGATGTTATGTTGTACAAATGTAACACCATACAGCACAGTGTTGTACAAGTGTAACACCATACAGCACAGTGTTGTACAAGTGTAACACCATACAGCATAGTGTTGTACAAGTGTAACACCATACAGCATAGTGTTGTACAAGTGTAACATCATACAGCATAGTGTTGTACAAGTGTAACACCATACAGCATAGTGTTGTCGTCCAGAAGAACGTAAAGCTTTGGCGGGTTACATCTTTCTTTTCTTAAAGTTTCAGAAACTGTGTTGTTGGAATCTCAAATAAGTTCGCGATTCCTGCCTCCAGGTTGAGAGTCTGCTTTATGTAACGACTGTGGAAGAATTTTGGGGCTGATTACAAGTACTGAACATTGTTGTTATAGTATGAATACACAGCCTTGACGAAATGATGTCTGCACCTACCTTAATTATTGTGTTTAGTATCTAGAATATGTCGAACCGGATGATCACTGTCATTCTGTTTCGTCCCTCCATCGCTGTGTTTGTATTCCCATCCTAAGTTGTTAACTTAACCCCTCTGAAACTCCAACTCCTTTTGAAGACATGTTAATTTGGAGCATTTCCTCCACGGCGCTGCTTTCGTTTTTCAAATGCATTGTGGGACGCTTGTCGGCTAGAAAACATTCGGTGTCATTGCAGATCACTTGGTGACGTGTAAACAATGTGTAGGTAAACAACCCTTGTCACTTGCGTGCAACTTGCTTTTGGTGCGAATACGACACAGCAACCTGACAGGGATATTCCTGGACTGCGCCTTTGCGCCGTTAGCGCATAAAAATAAAAATACGCAAGTATGGAGGAGCAGTGCGCCCCCCTTCCGCTTTCAAATGCAAGATTCTAGTCAACTTACATCCATTCGGGTAAAACACGACTGTTCTTGTTTCGATTGCCCTTGAGGTTTCTATTTCATATGTTACCACATTGATTGCACTAAGTCTGCTGAGTTCAACATTTTGAAAAAGGGCACAATTTTTATCATCAGGTGCACCCAAAGGGCACAGGTTCAAACCTGGTCAGGAATATCCCTGCAACCATTATAGAAAAATGAAAGTTTCAACGCCAGACACAAAACTGCCTTGGTAAGTCGTTTGAACGTAAGGTTCTCGAAGCGCAGGCCATCCAATCACGCCGAAGTCCAATCTCAACTCCTATTCACCTCTTTCACGAACGCGGGGCGCTGCTTACGTGTTGATCGAAAACGAGGCGCTTTGACAAACATGGCATCGTCCTGCAAGGTGTTGTGGTCAAAAGACTTATCAACGTTACCAAAAATCAAGTTGTCTGATGTTGAATCGATCTCCAAAAACATACCAATACTTACGGCAACTAGACTTTTACCCTCCTCAGCCATTCCTTAGTAGTTT
>NMRA01000091.1:184652-219568 GCA_002633005.1 Phoronis australis
CGGTAAATACAGAAGTTAGTTTACTCTAGGAACCTGGTTCCTAGGTTTACTCAAGGATGACTTAGTTTTAAGGACATTTATTTGAGTCAGATTTTATTTGTACATTTTTTACCCATATCGGCTAAAACCTGTAGGCCCATATCTACACTGAGCTTTGGGCCAAGGCTTGGGTAACCCGGCGATGGTATGCGATGACCATCCCTTTAGAAGACGCCTTTTTCGAAGAGTTTGAGCAACCAGGTGCCATACAAAAAGGCATAGCGAACCTTTTAAAGCACTGTGGCAAACAATAAAAAATAAGGACGATTGATACAATGATAAATTACGATGTAAACTCTTCAAATATGACATAAGCAATGAATGTGTAAAGCAGCCGATACCCCGCCGTTCACGTCACTGACACATCAGCCAATCAGCGATCGCTTTCAGAATTCAGTGTTTTGACCATGAATTCGAATTGGCTTTAGTTTGGCACGCAAGTCAGGCAAATGTGAGTTTTATTTGTATGTTAGAACCGATTAACTGCAACATTATTTTGACTACAGTCCCCTTTTAAGCTTGGCTATTGATATTATTATTCTGGCTAATAGGTGGCGTTTTAAACAGACGGCGCGGCATTGAGGTCAGGACACAATCCCACATGTGTTCAGCTCTTCATGAACTCATCGAGAGTCCCTCTTTGAATTAACGAGGTCGTTTAAGGTTCAATCTGTCGCACGTGTGGGATAGTGTCCTGATCGCAATGCCGCGCCGTCTGGTTAAAACGCCACCTATTAGCCAGAATAATAATAACATCAATAGTCAAGCTGAAGTCTGTGAGAGACGGACGCAACGTCGTTAACTTTAGTGAGTTATATTTTCAGTGTTAAATTCAAATTTCATCTGAAATGAGTCTTCTGTTGTCACTATACTGTGATCTAAGTTTCTTGCCAAAACTTAGACTGAATCAGTCGCATACCTGTTAATTAATGGACCCTCCCTCCGTCCGTCCTTCCCTCGATCCCCACCCTCCCTCTCTCCCTCCCTCCACCTGCTTCACACTCCTCTTACAACCACACTTATGTACAACAACTTTATGTAATACAACTCTCTTTATTCCCTATGTTTCACAAATATGAGGGCTAATGTCATTTTTTCACAAAGACCAATAGACCTATTAATCTGACAGAATGATGGTGATTTGCATCCCCTTTGTTTGGAAGTGAATGGACTGGAAATAACGTCAGGTCAAACAATTTTGCTTGTGTAGATTTTGTCTTTGTACGCAAGCGGCGAAGTGAGAAGCGAATGTGAAAAAGCTATCAGCGCCATATTGGTCCGCTATCACTTTGATAATAGATTGGGTTTTGACGCGTGTTCTCACGTTCCTGACAAGTTAGACCCGCGGGGCGTTCTCTACTGAGTTTAAGTCTGGTGAAAACATTGTCCAATCCATTCCCTATGCATCTGTACCTTTCAGTGCATTTTCGTTGGCATTGGTGACTGTTTTCTTGATATTCATTGAGATTTAGTTATAGGTGACAAACAGTGTTCTGGTTTCTAAGTCTCAAATTCGTTGATCCGTGGCCTGATTTGCAACTTTTTGTCAACTTGTTCTCGCACTACCCTTCGCATAACCGTTTGTTGCCATATTTTGCTAATATCGGTTAACTCCGAAAGTTTGTGCAAGTAATACGACGTTTTCCAACATCTAACAAACCAAGAGTAAACACACGCTATACAAAAGTCAGTGTTTTTATATCAAACTACACAAATATTTCAACGCGATGCCATCTTTGACTCACAGTTAAAATTTTGCAAAAAGCGCCCCCTGTTTTAGTTGCAAAGCTCAGTGAAGCGGAAATTAATGCATGTGCCTTTTATGTGAAATAGATCGATTCCCGTTGTCCATTTCCAATGTTTACCGACAATTCTGTGTTTTGAACAGTCATTCCCGATCAAGTGGTAACATTCATAATTTATGAGCCCATCGTAAATTTTGCCAGCATGCAGGCACGACATTTTGGCTGAGTGTGTCATTGACTGGCTTAGTCGAATAGTAATGATTTGCATACGACTTTAGATCCAGGAGCACGCACAAACCACATTTGCAAGAGGTGTGATACAGCGGTAGCTTTCTATAATTTGGTGCTGCGAATATTTGAAGGTAACACGAACAGAAAAGGTTTTTAGAATCCAGGTATGTTTCGTAGTCGCACTGAATGTAGGGCATTGCATATTCGAAAATTTTGACAACGCAGTCCAGTTGCCTAGCACCGATGGCGGTCCTAATCAACTCGCTATCCACAGTATACGGTGCCGCATGCTTAGTTGTGACTGGTCATCTAAACAGTTTTTCATGTTAAAATTATTAAAATGCAAAATGTGTGCCTAAACAGCAACGTTTTTAATTCGAACCTTTAACAGGGTTTGAAAATTTTATAAGAGTAAGCTTAAGTGCGATTTTTAGAGATTGATTCTAACACTGAGAAGTCACCAGACACATACATGTACGAAAACTTCATAAGTTTTGTCATCCTATCGTCAACTATTGTTCTTTGAAACGGTACCAAAATTGTAGGATTCATTTTTGAATATGGAAATGTTTGCAATACGTTTTTAGCAGTATAGTTTCCTATCTCGAACATTCACAGTTCTCAACCTTATTTTGATGTCTTGGAATTCGTTGGATAACATTACAAACAAGGGCAGAGTGTTTTAAGTAATGAAATTCCATCTGACGTTTTGACGTAGGTTCCAGCTTACATGGCGTACGTGTGTGAAGACAAACCAAATGAGGTTGTAGATCCGATTAGCAAATCGTATTAATCAGCACGAGAAGGTGTCGGCAGATAATTACTTATAGATATGTTAAAGCTTTTCGTCTATTCCAGCGGAACGTCTTCCCAGGGTTGTCTCGCGGAGCGAAGTTCTATCAAAACTTCACTTGGGTAAAAAAAAAAACATGTGAACGCCTTCGTTTCTGCATTCGTTGCCTTTATAAAGAGTATTCAAATTCTTTAAACCTGCTTTCATTACATGATGTGGCATCAGTTACACTGCGTAAAGTAGTTGTTGGTATAGCAGACATTCAACCATAGAAGTCTATTGTTTAGACTCGAGACTAAGGGAGCTCCCTTGCAGCCTATGCTACCAGACGATCTTGTATTCAGTTCATATTTTACACCATAATGGACAATATTAAAATTTGCCAAGGAAGCTACTTTTATACAAGTTGAGGATAAACGACTGCCTTGCAATTGCTATCATGGTACTCGAATGTCATGAATATTCATTAGTTACCGTGCCATATTTGAATGCAACTCATGTTGTTACTTCATCTCTCCGCTCTTTCAATGGCTCATTTATAAAAGTTTGATGACTAGCAATGCGTATTCCGCTGTTATTTGGATTTTTTTCGCTTGACATTTTACGAGAACTCGCTGGACAACTCCCACAGATTCACGTCATTTAGTTATGCATTCGGAGGCATGTTTCGCCCTCTCGGAGCCAATTTTTAATCAACTGCTTGACAGTAACCTATCAATTAGACCCTGGTCACATTCAACTTCCAACGCCATGAATTAGACGTGTTGCCTGAGATAGATGTTTGTGTCAAACTTGTGTTGAATGTTAATAAATAAGTGCTGGAACTGATCGAGCGCAAATGAAATGGAATATCAATGCTATCCATATTCTAGCGTTTTTTGAATGACTGGATCCTTACTGTGATAGTTACTGCTGCGCAGTGTGACGAGTGGAAGCGTTTTCAGAGAGTACACAATGGGATATGGAGGACGGCAGCGGTATAACCTGTAGATTAGTAAAACTGCGAATGCAGTGTCTTTCACCAGTTATTCGCTCTGCAGACGAAAACAAAGTGTTTGGCCACACAGTTGCCGAACATTGCGTAGTGGCAGGTTTAGGGGAGATGGACATGTTTAAATCCCTCATAATAAAATACGATTATTGCAGCATCGTTTTTCTGCCATTATTTTGGAACAAGGAACGTTGGGGGATCTTCAACTGAATTTCGTTTTTAAAATTGTCGGTAAAACGCAGATAATAGTGATTTACTGGGGTCTCACATTTTTGAAAACCAGCTTTCTTCACTAAATAACGGGCATCAAATTGGTTCTCAATATCAAGGACCCTTCTAAGTTAGTTACTATTGTCAAACACTCAAATACGTGAGGGAATGCAATTTCTATTTGAATATTTTTTCTTTCTATTGATAAAACTCTCCCTATGCCTCTCCCTAAATTGGTGAAAATAAAGACGAGGTTGTCTTTAATGGATAAACAGTGATAACACTCCATAAACTAGGTATTGGTCATTTTTTCAACACACATATATTTCAAAGCCAAACTAATTATATAAGCGTAGGTCTAACTGGCAGTAACTTAAGTTAACAACATTTTACTCACGAAAACTGATCGTTTCAACGCTTTAGAAGACAGGCCAAGAGAAGTGATTAAAAATCGTTAACATATCCCATGTCCACAAGGTTACATTGATGTGTCTCTCGGTGTCTCCTCAGGCTACTGTGTCAGTGAGACTTAATTCTCAACCAATCCCATGTTTCCTGCGAGCTTATTTTTCAGCCCACGTTGTTTACATTCCAATGACGTCGATTAGGTTTCTTAAGTGTGTGTTTTTGCAGTTTCCTTGAAACTGGAAACTATGTAGGAAAGAAATATCTATGACAGAGCACGACGCAAAAGTTTTTGCATTTTATCTTATTACAACGACGAATTATTCACAAGTGGGATACATGTACATTTTGGGCCATTTAAGTACATTGTAGAAGCGTGCAGCGCCGAGTATAGGAATGCTGTGCGTCATTATTCAAGGCACTGGGGAGCCTGTATACGATTTCTCTATTGCTAAGGTCTTATGTTTTAGACGTTTATGTGTTCAAAAGATACGTGGCCAATCATGGGGTTATACTTTATATCAGCGATCGTGGCGTATACTCCAGAAACTAAAACTTCAACGAAACAACTGTTACCATGGAAACCGATTCATGAACTAGTTGTGGCTCGGGTGGTGGGCGCTGTATCATTTAAAGATATTGTAAAGCGATTAAATAGCTTGAAGTTAAAAAGTATCATTAAAGTAGTCATTTGAATGCCCATGACCTGGCAAAGGGATGCACCCCAGAAATCAACGGACGAAAAATGATATCACAGAGCAAAATATTGACTTTCGCGCCCCCAAGCGACTTCTAGGCTACTGGGAGCACGACAAATCTTGTGAAGCCTCCCCTTGATTCTTGCAAATCGACCAATCATGCCGCGCATGCTGTGTACAGTCTTCTGGTTTCTTCAACAAGGGCAGTTCAGTGTTACGTGTAGCTAATCAATAAACTCATCAAGTGTCTTTTAACAGTAATATAAATTGTTCAAAGATTGTTTCTTAGTCATTGTTATCACCACTCGTTTGAGAACGCACTCCACCAATCAGTCTACTGGCACTGTGCAGCCGCGTCTGTGCGCTGTTGTGAGTATTTTGTTCATTTACTAGTGGCTATGGAGGCATTTTGAACGACTTTAAGTGAATTTAAAAGGCGTCACATCAAACCAGGTGTACAAATATAGGTTCAGGCCTAAGTGATTTTTCTAGTTCCGTGCGTTTGTATATGAAATTCTTTGAAATTCCTTAAGTTTTGCGCCAGTGAATGTTGTGAATTGATAGAGAACGACTGTCTAAGTTGTTCCTAGTGGGTGTTCACGACATTTACTACGTAAGCCACCTTACTCATATCGGTGCTCTTAAACCTTCGCCTAAAGATGTTCTCTCCCCCACTATAGCGCGCAGTCAAATATCTAGTCTCGAACCTTGACTCTGTTAACCTTTTAATTTGAAGTGAATCTCAAATATTTGGTCAATTAAATATGAGATCAATTGATATATTTAAATCAGTTGAATATAAAAAGCATGCTGGTCATAACGCGGACGCTCACTGATCACGTCCCACTCGAGCTCCGAGATTCAGTTTTGTTGCATCAGTATAACTGTGCATCTTTTTCCCTGTCTCGCTGAGGTTATCCTAAAAGGGGCTATAAATCAAAATCAAGGAGAAGTAGTTGAATTGGTATTTATCTCAGAAAAGTTACAGATAATTATAGAAAAAAATTGAAATTTCGAATGTTTCATGAATTTGCAATCGGATGAGGTCATTTCAACATACTGACTGTGTTTTACAACCTTAACTTGACTGATTTCAGCCTTGATATCCAAGCCTCCTTCCGTGATTTTGTTATAATGTTGTACATAATCCATTTACTTGAATCTAAAGAGTTATTAACGGTTCTAATAATCATACTGAGTATAATACGAAGACAAATGTACAGTCTGTAGGAGGGTTTGCTGTAGTGTTGCGAACTTGTACAAACCAACATCGGGCTGTATGCGCGGACTTGTTTATTATAAAGCGGAACACCTTGCGTTATTTCGTAGGGTGAAAATATCCCGTGGCGGAGCACCCGGAAAACGTCGAGTATTCCCGTGGTCTCAAATTAACCCTCGGATGTGTTTCGTAGCTTCGCATACGCGAACTTCCGTTCCAACAATAAGCCGTCCTAAGATGGAGAATGCCGTCGAATGCACCGGGATACTTATATGGTAACAGGCTTAAATAGGAGTTAAAACGCGTACGCTTTTGACACCTACTGGAGTCATGATTTTACCTGTCACTTGATCAAATTCCTTTGCTGTCATTATTGAAGTTTGCACATGTACATATTGAAATGCCTTTGATAGATAATTCTAGGTTACGAAAATCCCCGCAAACTTCTATCACAGTTCGTACAATAACCGCTAGGTGTCTCTGTAGCTAGTTCTCTATCTTATTGACCCCGTGACTACGCATCAATTACATTGAGGTCTCCATCATTCTTTCAATAAAAATTCGAAATGAAATGACGATATGTTTATCTAATAACAGCAAAGAGGTTTGGTCAAAATTATGTTCAGTAGAGCTCAAGAACGAGGTCTCAAAAGCTCTACGTGACGTCATTCTCAACCCTTAGTCTGTCGCCTGGTGTACTGTTAAATCTGCATTTCGCCGCTGTGAAAAACATTACCACGCCCACCGAATGAGTCGGCAACCTAGGTCGCTGTGAATGCGCACCTTATGTTGCCGAATGAGTTGGCAACCTTCGTCGCAGTCAATGCGCACCCTGGTCATTTCCGAATCGCAATTTTAGGGTTCGCCAACTTCCAATAGACTGTGTTGCCTCTGAGTGGCTGCTGGTCTCGATGTTCTTGCTGGTACCGGAAATAGATTCCTGTCACGGTAAGGAATATTGTGGAAGCAGGGGGTTTTACGGTTTCTCAGCCGGGGTGAAATGCATTTGAACTCTTGTTTAAACCTGTTGTCACAGGAATATCCTGCCTCGTTCGAGGGCATTCTTCATCTTCAGTGTCACATGGAGCAAAATATTGCACGACGTGACAGTCAACTTATCTGATCACGTGATATCCAACTGCCAGATCTTCCCAAACCTAGGGGTCTCTTCTAATTCAAGTGCGTCACGCGTGAAGATAAGATTTTTATCGGTAAGTGTCCTAAATCGGAAGTTCTTTTCCTATTTTCTACGGAAAGTCGGTTTATAGCCTTGTTAAGGTTATGTGGTCCCTTAGAGAAGTGTCCAATTTTGTCCAAATTCGGAACGCCGATTCACATGCAACGGAATTATTTTTAAAGTGTTCCACTTTTGCACGAGAAGCAATCCAAACATGACTTATTTGATTTTATTAAAAAAATAATGGTATTTACAACGAAAACGAAATGATTATGTAGAAAACTGTAACAGCGTTTTTGAGATTTTATATTAAATATTTATTTCATACGAAATTTGGTCACGCTATTGATCGTATTGTCTTGCTACTAATGTACCTTTCCTTTCTGCAATTTACTCCTAAGAAACGAGGTCACCTGACCTAATCACTGACAGATTGGTATGAAGTCAATAATCAAATTCTTCGGATTTTATTCTTTCAGAAATTATTACTTTTGCTGAGTTAAATTCTTAAGTTTTGCCAATATTTGACCAACGCCGTCATTATTTAGCTGTCAAAAAAACGAAAATGAGTACGCCATAAAATCGGTCTTCCTTACCATTATAGGACTTGGCGCCCATTGCTATCAAAGACATTCAAACCATCGGCGACTCAAGAAAATGTTTTAAGATTGAGTTTATTGGGTGAAGTCATCCCTAAAATTGCGATTTCGAAAACTGGGCACGTGCACATTGCCTGTGACTTGAAGTTGCCAGCTAGAACTGTAACAATTTCGACTGATTTTGTCTTGAATAATACAAGCAGCTGTTAAAAACAATAGTTTGTACGATGTAAGGTCTAGCAGATCCCAACATGGGATTTATGTGTTTGTTTAACTGGAATGCATTCAGCAGTTCATACTAGTCACTAATCGCGTAACGCACTGAGGTAGCAGACAAAATCACGCATATTTAAGTACCACCCCCAAAAACCGAACAGAAAAGGGGCTGACCTTCAACTATCGAGATCCATAGGTAGTAAAAATTGGGCCATAGATTTGAGGCCGTGTGGATGAATTAACTTACCACAGCCACGATTTTTAAAATTATCCCTGAGCATTGGCAGCTTAGCAGTGGTGGAATGCCACTAAAAGCAATCAAGCGCCCTTTACCACCAATGTTGAGGCTCAATCAGAATCTACAGAAGTCTCGTCAGATCTCGTCTGGTCTCCAGTTTTACGTTTTCGTCAACATGACGCGTTATATCCCTAACAATTTACGAGAAGTCTTCTTCTAAGGGCATAAATGGGGTCAATGTACCTTTCAAATACAAGACTTTATGTTATGTCTTTTTCGGACTGGCACAAGCGTTTGTTATTTTGACTCGAAATCACTGTCCAGGTCCGTTTGTAATGTACAGGTTTTGGTCACGAAGTTATGGCTAGTAAGGATGTTTCATTTTAGTTTTCTTAAGCATACGTATTGCTTTAATAAACTTTTTGTCATTCATTTTTTCTTTCGAGGAAGTTCATTGACTTGACAAGAACCGTCGAATGTGGATAACGCGAGAAGTGTTTGTTCAAATCTGTTAAAAGCGTCGAAAATCAAAAAGCCTGGAAATGTAGATTTTCCACGTAAGCGGTATCAGTTGATGTCGTCCCTAGCAACTCTCATATTTAAACAAAAGTTGATTAAATGTTGCAGTGAAAAACATTTGTAACTGGAACTTCCGAAAATAGGACCATAGAGGGATATTCGAAAAATGACCTCTCAAAAACGTCAAATGAAATCGAAAATACACCCGGTGCTAATACAGTACATTACCAACAAAGCCTCCCAATATATCGTTAAAGGATAGTCCTTTTGTGTAGAAATCGCAATTCCAAAATAAAATGTCTTGTCAAAATAAACAAGTGTTTACATCAAAACACATTTTATACGTATTTCAGAACAATGCATCAGTTTCTCAAAACAGTTACCGAAAATACCGTCGCCCATATGGGCTGAGGGTAATTTTGAAAAAAAATTGAAAACACGCCCATGGGCGTACTTTTGGGTGTAACTATTTTTGGAATATTACGATAATTCTATTTATTTTGTGAACAGTGAATTCTTTGAAAAATCCACGAATGTTGGCAGTTACTTGCGTTCCCACTGACATGGATTCAAGACAAACTTTGACTTGAAGTTGAGAAACTGGTGATGGATTCAACATTTCAAAAGGATATAAAGTCGGCAGTGGCGTGAATGTTTTGGAGGGGAGTAATGTTTGCAAGTCATTGTATCCTGAAACCCAAAGCCCTGGCTAAACTCTGTTTTCTTGCATAGGACCTTTTATGATTTTTGGACCAATGTCCCGATTTTCGTCTAAGATTTCGTACATTTGTGGGTTATAGCTCCAAAATTTGTGTCGCCGATCAGGCGTACACAACAGTAGTTATCGAAGTCGTGTAAGCGAACAACCGCAGCGTATGGACGTGACTTCAGATTACACTTTGACGAATTACATAACGTGTACATACGTTTTTCGTTTTTTATATAATCGCGCAATCTTTTCTGATTTTACATGTAGTTGATATAACCCGTTGTGACGTCATCGGCGTGACAACTGAACAATATTTAGTTACTGCTATTGGGCTCCATTTAACCAACGTTTATCCAATTTGCATACAAATGAAGACATGCACAGGTACTAGCCAGTTACATAAAGGTGTTTCGTTTCCATTATCCGTCATTATGAACGGATAATTGAACCGAATGTCTACTTAACGTCTTATTGGAGACGTGTTTATTCGCACAACCGTCAAATTAACTTTTATTGCAGTGGATCAGGTAACTGAAATCTGTGCGATCTGCGTAGCTTTGTTTGAAGCATAGCACGTGCCTGCCAACGTTTCTTTGCCGTCATTCGTGTCGTTGATACTGCCTTGCGTCCTTCAGACAAGCTGCGGAAATGTCAATCTAACCATTAACTCGATCCGAACCGTTTTCTAGAATTGTTTGGTTCTACTGGGTAACTAGCAATTTTTAATAAAGACCTCAGCGCTACCTACCTAGCGTTCTTGAATAGTAAATCAACTGATTTGCTTGAGAAGAACTAAGCAAGGGGCAATCATTTCGTCCGGTGACGTACTCAGTCACGCGAAATGCTCGATTTTTAGTGTGTTTTTAATACTGTGCGATTTTTGCAATGGTTTATATTAAAATCAAAAGTGTTTGATATCTGAAACATATTTGGAGCATATTAGAGTCGAGCATTCTGTTTTGTCCCTTAGGCTGTGAATATGTGCATTCAGTGATAGACACTGATGTACTGCATGGATGGGCTCAGTATTGACTGTGAAAAGTAGTCACTGAGAGACTTGTCAGTGCTCAAGCGGTAGTCTTTGCTGCGGGTTATGTAACCAACCTGGTATAAACTTCACGTTTTTAAAGCAGCAATGTGAAGGGTATTCAATACTTGAGACCGTGGGACTGATTTGTGCTGGAGTACCTGGCTAGATACCACCAAACATTTCATCGAGAACGGACTCAAAAAATTTTGGACTCCAAGAATAAGCGTTTGCGGCTGAGCCTGTTACGTCATTCCCAGAAAGTCAACTGAAGCGGACACTGTAAATTAAGGTGAGGGTTGTCTTGGGCCAGATCGAAGTACGTCATTTTGCCCTCCATGTGTGGCGATTTATAATCTTTGTTTGTGAACGATGTCAGACGTCTACTCCGCATTTGCATTCAGAAGTCACATTTTCGGGACAAACTTAAAAGACCGGTTAAGCATATGTCATTTGTGTCCCGACTCACCATTCCAATTGTGTCAACCACTCGGTTGGAGAAATATACACCATGTAGCCAGTAACCATGCCGTAGGCTGTTCTAGAATTGTAATCATGCTAAGCGGAAATGAATGCTTATTTCCGCTAAATAATGTAAAACAATAGCCACGTTTAGGGGCCTGTAGGAGTTTTACATTTTTGATATTAGCTGAAATGGCGAATTTAACCGATTCCTGTCAGCTATTTAGAAGCTTTATCTCTGTTACATATGACGTAGGTGGGTCATTGATTGGAAATAGACTCTTGTGTTTAGATTTATTGATTCCTCGCATTTCAAAAATATTCATTTAACCGCCGATAAAAAAATTTGAATGCCACTAGTGCAGTTAGACTGAATTATATGATCACATAACGTACCGTCTGAGCGTTCAGTGGCAAAAAGACGTGTGTCGGAATATGGTTCTGATAAAGTTACTGAGTGGCGTGGATCACAATCAGCCGGGACACATGAGTCATGTAACAAGGAAGTACAAACGCGCGCAGATTAAGTTCACCTCGAGGGAAATGAGACTGCGAAAATACTCGGAGTGTTCCGGATGATTTTAGACAAAACTGAGACAATCTTATTATTCACTAAGCGGTTGTGAAATCTCGAAGATTAAATTATGTATTCTCAGTAGGGTATTCGCGAGCTGTTACCTTTTTGTTTCAGTTTCTTAATAGACGTTGTAAGTTTGAGCATTGTTCGTAACTTGATTTGGCCGCCAGGGTTAAACAATCTGTTGTGACTTTGAGTCAATCAATAACTACACTTGTCACTGGAAGGACAATAATTATTTTAGTTTGCCTTGATGTACTTAAGAATATTCTGAGGGTATAATTTTTAGATTACATCAAACAAACGGTATTCCCACATGGAAAAGTCGCTCGGGTATTGTCCTCTGCTTCACACGTAGATATAACTGCCGGATTGTGTGTAAACCGAAGTTTGATTGCAAACACTTACTAATGAAAAGTAATCGACTGTCCTCTTTGCGTGACGACGTCACATACATCCATGCATGTGGACAGAAGGGAAATATGGCTAAATTCAAGTTTATCTCAGTTGTCGAAAATTATTCATTCAACAATATTTCTAATCGTTTTCATCGAGCTGTGTTGGCTGATGTATCTTAATACACTGTAAGCTGATCAACTGTATATAAACCAAACTCACTGGTTATCGGGAAGGCCCATTTCGTAATTTTCCCTGAGCTCAATATCTCAGGTGATAACTACCTGCTGTGTGCTTTTGTACCAGCTAGACGACAACTTTTGTATAGGTCCTCTTTAGTGAATAATTTGTTTCGATTAAATAATTCATTCAAGCCCTTTAAGACATCCTTTCTCTGCTCGATATCTGAATGCACCGTTATTATTCCCAGGTTGTTTCCGACTAGGAAAAAACTGCCCGTGTGCTATTTTGTCGATCGCTAGTGAAATTTCAACCATGTTACCTATTCAAGATACCTAAACTACACTGTTAACGGACTCATAAACACGGTCACGGACGCATGAACACGACTCACGTACTTAGAAACACCGTTCCCTGACTCACATTCACGAAGAAACACGGTTAACGGACCCGCCAAGCACTGTTTACGGGCAAAATGTAGATGTCGGCTAACCCATGGCCTATGTTTATGGCATGCTTTATCGGAGTAAACCGTGTTTGGCGGTCCGTTAACCGTGTTTCTTCGTGAATGTGAGTCCGTGTCCCGTGTATTCGTTTGGATAGATCGTGTTTTGTGAGTCCGTTCCCGTGTTTGTGAGTCAGTGAACGGTGTTTGCAGGTACGTGTGTCGTGTTCATGCGTCCGTGACCGTGTTTATGAAACCGTTAACCGTGTAGTTTAGTTATCTTGCTATTAGGGAAAGTCTACTTAACCAGTGAAATGGGTTGCCGTGTTGTCACTTTGGCAGGTAAGACGAATGGCGTTATCTGAAGATACTACGAGAACGACGCCTTAAATGCGTGAAAAGTACCGTCAATGTTTCATTAGTGAAGCACTGTGCTTATCATTGATTTCTGTTTTCTTTCCACAGGTCGCGTGAAACGGACAAATAGAGGGAGGCGTTACTGAAATATACACGCTCGATTCACCACTTAGCCCATATTTTGATCGAAATCGATTACAATCGATGAACGCCTATCAAGTTCGAGTGTCTTAATTGCCCTCAGTAACATTATATAGATCAAAAATTATACACACTCGAAAAACATGCATGTTTGTGCGATCTCAGGAAGGACCTTGAATTGCTTTTGCTTCGCTATTGGTAAATTGTCATCGATTGAGAGGTTTTGACTCTGAAAGAAGTCACTCTGGTGCACTGGAACTGTGGTGATCGAGTGAACGGACATTGATAGCTACTGAGCCCATTGAGTCGTTTCACTCACTGTGGAAAGGGTCGAACACCTGACGAGAATAAATGTTGTGTGCATCAACGTGATCCGATGAAAAACAAGGTGTCAAAAATAAGGTGAGTCTTTCCTTAGTCCTTGTTAGTTACTCACTGGATCCGAGACTAAATTGCATCATTGAGAAAATCACATTTTGGAATTTACATGTATAACAGAGTTCGGAAGACTTTCGAAATGATATGTGGGAAAGTTGCCTTTGTTAGCACGTGTTTTGAAAATCAAAAACATGGAAAATTAAACAATTACCCCTGGAAAATGGACCTTAAGGTGGTACCGTGAGAAAAAAATCTTTTGTGTTTGCTGGTCCCTATTCAATAGACACTGGCACCGAAAGGAGAGAGCTACTGGGGTACAGTCAATGACACATGGGGCAAGTTCATGCGTGCTGATGTCATGTTAACGAAAAGACATTTGACGGAAATAGTCAAATTTGAGTAGCTTCAGGAAGCGTTTTTTATCGTCTGTGGTCTTTCTGTGATAGAAGTTTATGCTTCAACTTGGCATACATTCGTTGGTACTGCGCCATCTACCGTCGAGTTCAGTTAAGTCTTAGTCTCACGGAGATAAGGCGATGAAGTACATTGTACCACTCACGATGATGTTTATAATAGCTCATCAGAGTTCGGTGTTAAATCACAGCAACCTCATTGAACCATAAGTTCAAAGAAATAACTTCCCCAGTGACATAGACCGATATCTTGCATGACGAATTTAACGTTTAATGTTCCCTACCTGTTCACGAATATTGGCAAGGCCATTCCACGAGGTTACAAGTTGTAGCTAGATTTTGCAAGGTCTTCAAATAACGAAGTGACTTTGATCGCCTGGTTACATTTTCGTTCTGCTTGGGTTGTCTTCCCTGATTTTCCACCAATCCCTCTTCCGACACCCCGTGTTGGTAGTCTGAAAAGGACTCGGGGTTTGGCAGGCTTGACTTGGAACGTTCCCTATTGAGTGAAAGTCTCCGTCGATCTCCCCCGCCGCGTCTTCGCCCATCGGCTCACACGTCTGTGTTTTCTTCCAGTTAGGTTTTGGACAGCAGCACGTTGCATTTCCAGAACATCGTGCACTAATATGGACTCTAATCAGAGGAAATGTTTTTCCTATGGTTTACAACATAGCCCCCTTCTATTTCGCTGTAGGTTAGACCGACGCTTTTTGTGTTCTCGAATATTTTATCCAACAGTACGAGAAGTTGTAAAACGCCAGGCCACGAGTTGACTTGCAGTCTTGGCAATTTCCTGAGATTTCAGTTTCCCGTAATTTTACAACGTTTGAATTTTTGCGTTTCCTAGGGGTTGAAATGGCGGAAATGGTTCCAAGTGAGTGCATAGAAACAGCATTGAATTTTGTACCGTGTGAGCTATTTGCATAGAACGTAAAGTAATTAAACAGTTCAATACTAAAGCTTTTTTGACATGATCCGCTTAATAAAAACCGGAGTTTGAAAGCAGAACCTCAGACATTAATCAATATATGGAGTAATAGAAGTAGCAGCGCCAATGCTGAAATTCGCTGTGCAAACAAAATCACGGAGTGCTCTTTAAAGCTCCGGCGTTAGCAACTATTGTATGGCAAATCTGTGAGGACAAATCAATAAATTACACGTTTTATGAAAACATCGCAATTTTTGATCAGACATCATTGTCGTGAGTTGTTTGTGAATTCAAGAAACTAAAACGACCTTGGCATTGTGCAGCGGTACAACTTAGGCTTAGCAGTACTGTCACTGCTGCCTCTGAATTACGCATTGCCAGAACACATTTCCTTTCCTTGTACGTTTGTTTCGTTCTAAGAAAAAGAACGACGCCGTCGAGCCGGGGATTCTGTGTCACGTACATATACGACTTGCATTTGAGCGATCGAGGTTCACATTTGTGTATGTTTATCCGCTTAGCACGACGCTCATTTTCCGCACTATCGTCGTCGTCGTCGTCGTCGGAACATCACAACTCAGAACATGGCTGATCGGATTTCAATGAAACTTACAGATGCAATTTTTACGCTCAGTTAACTAGACCATGTTAGGAATAATTTTCAAAATGTTCCACGTATGCATGAGGAGCTGTCAAATGACAGGATTTCAAAATTTTCGTAAAAACGAAAACATTATTTTAGAACAGTAATAACGTTTTCGAGAATTCATGTTAGATATCAAATGAAATTAAATCTTGTTATTGATTCCGTTGTTTTTTCATGATTGTAACTTGTTTACATAATTTTACTGAGACGACATGGTCACATGAGCTAATTAATAGACGTGGCGCCCGTTTGCGTCGTTCTGCGTCTGGCCTCCGTCTGGCAACGTTCTCAATTTGATTTGTACGTGTGTATTACCGATAGCCCGGACCCTTTCGATTTTAACTGCTAGTTTTTCTGACTGCTAGTTTTTCTCGATGTCAAAACTGTATCGCTGATTTTTGAGAGTATTCAATGCTTTTGTGGTGGATAATCATTAAACGAATTTCCGAGATTAAAAAATCGGATCAAATAGTTTTCGGACCGATTCCACTACTGTAGCACCACCTAGTGGTCCCTAGAAACATATGGTTTGCTGTGCACCGCGGGCGCATTTCAATGCCCGGGTGTTGCTGTTGTTGTAAAAGATTTTATAAAACACTTTATGGATGCTGATCAAGCGAGTTTTCCGTGACAACATTTTTACGTGACCTCGAAATTGGCAAGTGGTGTTGTGAATTATGTGAGTATATTCGTCTCGGCTCTCAGTTTTAGGGTTGACAGCTGCCAGTTAGCATGATATTTCAACATGAGGGTACCATTTTAACTGAGGCTATTCGCCATTAGGATTGCGCAGCCTGTTCTTTGCTGACCGTGCGTAATATTCTGGCTGGGCGATTCTCAGCTTGTTTTTATGTCTCGGTGCTCTTTTCTCTAAGTTCAGTGTGTACCGTTTTCTAACGACCTTTATTGATTTCCAGGATGATTTATTTCAAAACGATGGGCTTTTGGGCCATTTACATACATTTACACATATTTCATTAAGGCTTGCACGATGCTTTTGTTTGTTTTGTGATAATTACATTCGCCAGTATGCTGGTCAAGCAACTAATTCACATTAAAGGAATCTTCAGCCTCTGCGACGGCGCACAAATTTTGTTGAAACGTTCAGCAGTATTTAGGTGGAATAGGGGTACAGATAAGTTCATTTAGTGTCGTAACACAAGTGTGTGTCATGTGCCGGAATCAGCATTTTATCACCTGAAATCGAGAACATAAACTACGTGGGTAGATTTGAGATTGGCATGTCACAAATGAAAAAGGTACGCACAAATTGTTCTTGCCGAGATTTTTAACACTCGAGTTTTATTATTGGGATATTAAAAACCTATTAAAGTTATTGCCTTGTTTACTTTACAGTGTTTGGGTATCCCTGTATCCTCTCTAGGTAAATCCCTTCACCTTGCCCTCCTGCCAGGTGGTATGAAAAGTTTCACCTGTAAAACGAAGTTTCCGTCATCGACTTTGCTGGAAGCTCTAGTTCATTATCCTTGAAGTTCATGGCCACCAGGTTGGTCTCTAGTCTTGAGCTAAAACCAAGTCGTTAGTTCTTATTCATACTCACGTTAGTCATGAATATTATATCGGTAGCACTGAAGCTCCATATTATGGGGAGCCCCGCCCACAAGCGTTGTTGCTTCCCGAGGTCGTTCACTCCAGTTGTTGCACAATGCACTATAACGAGGGCGTTTATATCGTACTAATTCTTCAACTGCGTAACAAAACGTGTGGTATCCCTCCGACCATTTTGTTGCAACCCTCGTCGTGACTAAGTTCTTCGGCTCTCCTGTTTTTAAAGGAGATTAAAAGTTTTCGAAGACCATCGTTGTTTTTGTCTTTCATTTAAGGTAGTCTGCGTCGAAATATTCGGATAATGTGTCACGGTGCAATTGCCCGCCGTGACGGATCAGCGGAAGTCGACTGGTTAGTGTAGACTTGCCTCGTAAACGGGAATGAAGGAATAAGTTAGGGAGGTGGCTGAACCAGTCTGTTACTACTGTATAAATTTGTTCCCGTAATGGTCACTAGCAGTTGCTGTTAACGGAAACAGTCGTCGTGGCGGGGAAGCGATTTTCGTCCGATTACTTTTGTCATGCACTCCGCGGCCTAAACCCTCTTGCCGAGGCTACTACTTGTCAGCAAAACTGAAACAATAAACCACACTTTCTGTAACAAGACAAAATTTCTTTTAGGTCACAAATATCATAAAGTCGCTCACACCTTGTATTTTGCAAATTGGCAATGTTTTCCAGATTTAAATACAAATGACAGGTGGTTATCGCTACCGACCAGGCCCGTTACGTTGTTTGTCATGACGATTTATTCAAACCGAATCTCAATTCAAACCACGAATAACGCTTTACTTTAGAAAAGCAAATAGGCATGTGAGAAAAATTCACGTTTTTAACACCAGAATACATACTATATATGGGCGGCGCGCCATAAGGGGCTGGGGGTGCTATAGCCCCACTTCTTTCAGTGCTGCGTTGCCCATGGTCTATAGGCGGCGCACCACAGGGGGGCTGTCGAATATCGGTTGCGCCTGTGAACTACTGCATATAGTGGGCAAGTATCTCTTCAGGTACATAGCCTACCAAATAAATAAAAATATCGTACGCGGTTATTGTGAACATCAGTGCCGAATGCGAACTGATGTTGTGTCTTCCCAATGCTCATGCCAATCATTCGGCCGTGTTTATTACCATATTAAAAATTAAATTACGGAACTAAATTATGTACTCTCTGTACACGAATGTTCGATGTCTGCTTGGATGTCTGTTTCAGTGTTGTGACTTTTTGACCGCACATCTTGTGGGCGTGGATGTGTGTGGTACTCCCAGAATTTGAGGTCATTTCTTACTCGGGCACTTAATGGGAAAGTGTAAGGCCACTCCTTTGTTTTTCGTTTCATAGAGTTAAAGATCTTAAAAAGAGACCTGAACTACATGTTTCAGAATTTTAGTATGAATTTGTAGAGTATAAAGGTTGGTTCCTGACATTCACATCTTCATAAATAGTGCACAGTATTTTTCTTTTTTACTTTGAAAAATTAAATTTTATTAGTTCACTTAAGCCCCACTGCGAGCGTTGTTTTCGTGACGAAAGCCAACCCAAAAGAGCGCACCACAATTTTAGCAACAGAGTGAACGGTAGAACGCCAATTTTTTCAACACTGATAAATTATTTCGTTTACTCAAGGAAGAGTGTAGTTTTTATTGACATTAATTTTGTGTCAGATTTTATTTGATCAATTTTTACCCACATCGTCTCAACGGCTGTATATTCAATGTGCAAATTTGCAGCAAGGCAACGCGAGGCCCCTGATGCAGAACGGCATATTTCTACTAACAGTCAACACGACACGGTCGTAAACTTGCATTATGAACTTTTGGGAGCCGAAAACTAAGACGACTTGTACACATAAAGTACAGTTCCGTAGCCTAGAGGCCTTCACTCATTGATCTATCTATATTAAGCTTAATTTAGGTCATTGTCTTCACCCACGGTGCAGCATCAGTGACGTCAGACAAGCGTTAGTCAATAGGAGTAACATTGGAAAAAACACTTTTCAAAATAATGCGAAAGAATAAAAAAAGACATGAATTCATAAACCAAGTTACATTAAAAATGAATGTTTTTGTACTTCAGTAACCTTTTAATATGCTATCGTATCTTGCCAAAAGTACTACAGCTATGAAATGTGGCCTTATTGTTTCCGCTTTCTGATATGTTTGGCGACTGTTTGCCAGTTTCATTAAAACTAAAGTTATCACGCGATTGTCGCTGCCAGTGCAATAAGAATATACGATACATTTCTAACTTTTGTGGGCTATCTCTCAAGCAATTTCCTGTACACTGATACTAACATCGATCGACGTATTTTACGAAAAGTATTAAGTAAATTATGATCTCACGATCGACTACTCTTGCGAAGTAAAGGCAGTTTTGGAAGAGATGTGGCAGTTTTTACCCCGGAAAGGTAATTTTGTTTTTCTAAAGTTTTTAAATGGACATTATAGGTTGGATGGGAACTATTAAAGCAACCAAATACGCTGTGATTTTTTTATTTTATTGAAAATCATCAGTTCTTGCCGTTGTCTGCCAGACATTAGCTGAATCGAGGTTGGTGTTCCAATTTAAATGCGATTTAATGTTTCGATATTTACCGCGTGAAATTTGGGTCTGCGCTAGAACCTTCGGCCACAGTTGTAAATCTAGAGTTTTCGATGCCGCGGAGTTGTTTATTTCTGAGAAATTACTTTTCTCGTAGAGAATGTCCCTCTATGGAAGAATCTTTACATTCGAGGACCATTGTGATGAGTTAGTTGCATTTTGTCGGACTTATGAATAACGTCATTTAACTTTTTCAGTCGTGACTTTTTATACATCCCTGTTGTAATATTACCGCAATTTCGAACGTGTTTCGCGTGTTTGCTTCAGCGCCTTTTAACTCCCTTGCCTGCTCGATTTTTTACCTTGTCTTGCAAAATGCGATGTGCCTTTTTTCTTGTTTTTCCCTTTATTTCCACTCTGTTTCCTCTTTGTTGGTACGCTATTTAGTTGTTAATGTTTTATTTTTCTAGTTTCCATCTTCTTATTATCGTTGAATTTCGCTTTATTTTCAAATGTAGCACGTCCGATGCTATTTTTTCCTTTCGTTCTACACTGATGCCATTAAAGAAACTCTAAATCTCTAAGGCCAGAAGCGAGACGCAGTGAGCATACTGCAAAACGTAAGTCTGCTCAAGTAAGCCAGTATGTTGTCGCGCGGTTCTGTTGTGATGGCAGTGCTCAATGACCGAGACGTCCGCCAATTTCCAGTCACGGTCTCGGTACATTACAATTTGTCATTTGACTTGAGTAATGATTCCAGAAAACCGTAATTAAGCTAATACATCAGCGACTCAGCCAATCAGATACACAGTGTTTGCATTGTGTCATTTGGTCACAACGTCGCACTTCCGGTTTGAAGAATCTATAGTCATTAATCTCGTTTTCGTAAACAGGTACTAAAACATTCAACGAACCTTTCAACGTGAGTATTATATGCCAAATTGACCACTGTAAACCATGATTCTAAAAGAATAACAATTCGCTTTTAAATGTAAATTCCTAAGTTGCTTTGCCAAGTCAACGACTTATATACATTTACGCGTTTTAAAATGTTTGAAATCTGAAATAGCGAACTACCATTTTTGATAGACCAAAAATCACTCTTCATATGAGTAACGAACACGTTGGTATTATAGCCGCTTTGAAAAATAATGTTCTTAGAAACTATCGTCAGGCAAATCGATCGAGACTAGTTTTGATTAATAAACTTTTTGCCTTGGTTTTGACAGCAAGCTTTGAGTGACTAGATAGTAACTCAATATTCCCGCGAATACGTTTCTGTCAGTCACACACGTTGTCCCACTGCATAAACCAGTATTTCCGGTCTAGCATGCGTGAGGAAACCAACATACATTTATTTTTTTCTATCCGCATCGGTTTCAGCGCAGAAGACGACCCTGATGAGCTTGGTCCCAAGCAAAAAGGTCTGTAAGCTGTACCCAAGCCCAAAATCACTTCTAATAAAAGGGATTACTTGGTGTAGTCACGTGGTCAAAATGAAATGTGTTTTAGACAAAAAGTGGGTGCATTTAACTTCACAATAAGAGAGAATGAAACGGTTTCTTTAACTAGAAAACAAGGAGTGTTAACTTGCTTTATTTCACTTGATGTTTTGTGACCGTCGGAAAAAGAAATCATAATATACGACACGAGCCATGACGTCACATTACCTAAACATCACCTTAAAGCAGTTTTCTAGAGCATGACATCTGAAAGCAAGTTTGTGGGTCCTGCTGCTACCAACGGTTTTGAAAAAAGGCATTCGTTCAAAAACCATGTAGATTCGTTTCCTGTCGTGACCTATTTACCTTATTCGTATTTCGCTGAAATGAATGACACAAGTGATCTTACTGACAGGTTCTCTACTAGGGTTGGGACGATACACATTTTTATGAATTCTATTCGATTCCATTCATTATCTTTTCATGAGGAATTCCATTATTTTCGATTGAGACAATTCTTGTGTGCCAAATTACTGCATTTTTATCTCAAATATAAGCAGTTAACTTGACACTCGTACCAATTTTAGCAACTAAATTGTGAAGTATGATAAGATCTAACTAATGAACGCTCCTGATCTGTTTTATTTTGTTTAATGTCTTAATAATTCTCTTCAAAATATACAAATAAGTTGCAACTTTGTCACTTAAGAAGCGACTGTTTTGCTTAAATAGGGGAGAAACCGATCATGCCCGCGAAAAACTCGCTTTCCACTCGCGTGATTATTCGAGATTTTGCGATATCTTGCTATTCTCTCAAGGAAGTATTCTTAAAGATGCTTTGTCTCATTAAAACCGTGAACATTTGCAGCAAGCGCCACCTAGTTACTTCCTGGTGAACTCTGTGCACAAGCATAATCGGGAAAGAAACAATTTGTAAATAAGGTTTTAAAGAAATCACCACAACTGATACACTTAAAAACAAGTGTGAACTTGTATAAAGCCTTAGTTGATTCAAAATATTACGCAATCGTTATTTGATAGTGAAAGGAACAAATAATAAAAACTGTGCCTCTTTTCATTAGGGTAACAAATGACATATTACCATAATCATTTACATAAAATAGTCTCGCAAAACGAGAGTTTCGCGAGATTGTAATGGTAACTGGTTCTCGGATGTTTTCCAGCACACCTGACGACCCGGAGTTGTTTGTAAACAAGTACTTCATTTGCATATTCACAAGTTAATGAGAACTACGGTAACATCTGTAAGGAGCGCTCTTCAGATCTCCCCAATCGATTAATAACACAATGAGGATTTCGATTTTTCCAATTGAAACCGCAAAAAGTAGTCTTAATTTGGACTTGTTTTTATTGACATTGGGTGGCATCCAATAAATGCATGTTTCTAGACCCGTAAGCGATAACCAGTGTTAATCGATAAAACTATTGTTTGGGAGCTAGAAAAATAGCTTCGCGTTATAGCGCGTGAAGCTACAGTGTTGAGACGAGGCGCCACGAAATCTCCAAGTGGAAGCTCATTAGTTTGCAGGTTCGTGTGAAAAATCGCAGGTTTCGTCCACTTATTGTGAAAATTATCTGAGTCAGCTCGTTGAATATTGTGTTCCTTAGCAGGTGCTGACGTGGCATGCAGTAGGCGAGTAATCAACTCCCGTCATTGTATGCGAGATACACGAGAAACATGGCCTTCAGGAATTGTTTTTCCAACCGATCTTGTGCTACCTCTCGGGATAAGTCATTGTTTAGTTTACTGTGCACTTGAGACCTGTGAGATTGCTTGCATTTTGTGGACGTCTGTGTTGCGAGCACCGACTCGTCCTCAAAACACATCTGTGTTTTGGATCTCCATCTGATGGTTAAAGGGTCGTAACCGTTTTATTTTCAAAGTCTATGCTTGGGTGCGTTTGAGGAATGGAATTATTTGTTCCCGGCTTAGTGGAAACCTGCGCCGTACAAATCTCTAAATCGACGAACTTGTTAATAATGCATTAGACTTGAGTGAATTTGAAATTCTGTTGTGGAAAACAACTCATCGAGTGTTTACTTGCAAAGGAAGTGACGTAGCCAACTAAAATGACGGAACATATTGAAAATGACTGGCCTGTCTTAATGTTACAAATGGAAAAGCAACTCAAATCTGAAGGGGTTGGGCCACTTCATATTCAGGTAATGGAAATCTGACGCATTAGGTCTATCTTCTGGAAACTATGATGTGCAAAGGCTATCTCGATTTCGTTAAACTGGTCGTTAGGTATCCGTGAGACGTCATTGTGTCTTAATCCCTTTTGTGCATTTGTATTGGGCATAATTGTGGACGTATTCGGGTACCATGCACATTTACCCGGATCAAGAAACAGAGCTTCTTTCGCACATGTGAATGGTTGATCTGGGACCATGATAGATCAGGGTGCTATCAGTTAGATGTAATCAAATGACGCTACCTGTGTCTGGGGTAGATGTTTCAGTAAACTTGAACCAAATGGTCGATTGCGTTCTATCGCGCACTCGTGATGAAAATGGCGTTGCACACTGCACGCCACGACACCCATTAAAATGTACTTCGTAAAGCCAAAACTAGCGAGTATTGCAGTAAAATCAAAAGGGTGTCGTCTCACTGTACACTATTACCTAACTAGTACAAGATTTTTTCTACATATAACCAGATGTGGTATTTTTAGACAAAAAAGCGTAACACCGCTAGTTAGATCACAAGCGATGCTGAGCGATTGTCGAAAGGCGATGAAATGAATGAACAATATACGAACAGGCTTAGCGGAGTTCAAGTTAAGGTCACTGGCATTTGATTGACAAATTGTTTTTAAAGTATAGCACAGAACGTGAAAAACAAACTAAATTGCATTATCCACTGAAACAGAAGTCATATTTTTCACCAGGTACTTTTAAAGTTTGTTTTTAAACATTTTTCATTGCTGTTGATGCTAGAGGATTTTCCTTTGGTTTAAAGTTGCAAAAAAACGATTTGTCAACTGCTTGTCACTTCGTTGATGTTTCTCTCACAAGGCAAAGCACGTCTCCTTATTTGGTATAGAAAGACAGGCGGAGCACTTTTCCCTTATACGAAAAGTGTGACTGACCTTTGATTAAAACAAAGTTGGCGATTCTTGCACTTAGGAAATTTTTACTGAGTAATTTTGGGACCATTCTCTCATATATATTGTTAGGGGTGGAGAATTTGAAAGCTATGTGGGAATGAAAAAGTTTATATTTCGTCCGTGTTCCAACAATAATGAATCTGACGATTTTTTAAGAAATTCTTGATTATTTTTCATATCATGCAAACTCGAGTCAGTTGCTTTAAGCCATCGACATTTGCTTTGCGTACTGTGATATAATAGTATGTGCACTGAGCCAATGACAGGCCGCATTGGATATGACATTAATAATGCTTTAGGCGTTATGGATTGTGTAATGGTCGATTGTCAGTAGCAATGGTAGCCTCGTCCCCTCCTCTAGCACGCAGTAAGCGTCGTGTAAGCCGAGAAGTTCCTAGCTGTATCGACATCCCTATTTGAAGTTGGATAGTCTAAGAGGCGTCTTTACTTTCGCATTTAAAGCGACATTAAACCCGGTTGAGGTCAATAACCCTAGTATCTCGATAAAAAATCAAGATTCCGCGAGATATTGTCCTTTACATTGTCCATGAGAGCAGGTGTCTTTAGCTAGATTTTTCGCCGCGAGATAGCTATTGAACTCCACGCCGTGCTCTCTGTTAAAAAACAATATTTGATTCAGACCACAATATGACCTATGCCTCCTTTTGTTGCTTAGTCAAATAAAAGGTGGCTCTAAGACTTCGAAAGAAGTGACAGTTCTTCCTCGAGATCAAGATCATACAATTTCAGATCACTGCACCTGAAATTTTATAAGGGTCTAAAGAAATAGCTGAGTCAGTTCTTCCCGTGTCCTGAGATTTAAGGAATAAGATCAATTTTATAACCGTAAGCAACCCAAATCAAAACTGGTTTCTGTCAGAAAGCACGGGTCAGAAAGATGCTTTAAAAAAGGTTGTAGAGAGTACATAAAACACTGTTTTATGATTATTTAGTTGATATTCTATACTTAGTGAATAATTCTAAATACCCTATACGCAGTATAATTGGAAGACAAGTGTAGTCTTTAGGATGAGGTTTGTATCAACGCTATGCATTTACTACCATTTAACAACAGAGCCGTATGCACCAAAGGTGGCATCATAAAGGTGTTGCTGTAACCGAAAGGACATCAACATGGAATTAAATATAACGGGCAGTTATTGTGTCCTTGTTCGGAGGGCCAGTCGTCGTTGCTAAGTTTCGCAACGTCATTTTTATTAGCAATCATAAGCCAGAATAGCTCGGAGACGTCTAGTCTTTGTTTGAGACAATTCTTTAGCAATGGCAGCACTTATCCACTTCGTAATAATTCGCCGGGGGGATTAACTAGATCAGTCGACAAAAGCATGTCATTGGTGAACCAATCGTTTTTTGTCAAATGATCTGGGTGCGTTCCGTAGACGTAAGAAGCTTGCAAAAAGCATGATCACTATGAAGCGCCGAATGGTTCGTAAACGAGTGCATTTCTGCGCGTTGAAATGTGTTTAATCAGCGCGTAGTTTCCTTAATCAACGCGTAGTTTTACTTAATCAGTGCCTAGTAATCTGTTCATATAGGCCAATCACGCCAGTGCTCTCAATTTCAAAATAGCGACTTTGATTTTGCGTGATCTTGCGTGATCTTGCTTTGTGGCGAGTTTCGCTCATCTAGGGAACGGGGAACGGTAGAAAAACATGTCAATACTGAGATGCTGTTGCGTCTTGACATATGCTCGCGGTACTTTTCATTTTTGCTTATGTTTACGTATAAGCAGTTGCAGTTCAATTGCATTTTGTTACAAACAGATAAAACGTGTTATCCTCTTCTTGCAGGTAGTGAAAACTCAAGAAACGGTAAGTGCAACAGCTTTTACCTAATCTGTCGTTAGTTTAATCTCAACAAATAAAACAGAAACGAAATAATGTTGAATGGACACTTCTGGAATAATTTAACCGAATCTAGTTTGTGAACATCGAGCAATTTTCTTTCATATGTTCATGGTTGTCATTGCTAAGATTAACAGTTGCAGCGTCTCGAAACAATGTTGATTAATTGAATCTCATCATTTGTGAGGACGTATATCATGCTAAAACCCTAGAGCAGTCAAATAGATTATTCTGTACCCCATTTGACTCAGTTTCTACAGCCTAATGGTTCTATTTCATTAGTTTCACAGTGTATAAATCACTTGCATTTCCTTGAACAGAAGGGTTAATCAAAAATTGCGTGTATGACGCTAGTGCTCAATCCTATCTTTCTACTTCAGTGGAAGAGTCGGATATTAGAAATGTTCTACAATAAAAATAGTCGTTGAAATGAATTAGAATCCGTTGAACTGTTTAATTTTAGGTTGCGTGTGAAATTTGGATATTTATTTTCTGCATTAAAGTAAAAGTAGTCCAAATGAGCGTTTCCTTTAATTTATCATAAGTCTTGGATTAACGAATAAGCGGCTATTTTCGAAGCTACGATTGTGAAAACAAACATGAAAAATATTGTCATATCTACAAATTATTATAAATTGGTTGGCATTATGTGTAAAATAGTTACTTAATAAATTTGGATTTGGTTTGGATGGGTAAACGCTCGTGATTAGTTTGTGACAAGAGTGTATTTTTAGAGCGTGATTAGACTACAAAACGTTGACATTGACGGGCAGCAGTGGCGCAGGAAATTGATGAATGTTAGTTAACATCAATGAGATATTTACAGATTGGGCCAAAAACTAAGATAGTCGGTTCTGATCTGTGAGCGTGTTTTTTTTTATTGATGCGGTGATGCGGTACTGCAATGGGTCGGAGTCCTTTTGTTCCAGCGTCATCCGATGCCAGCTGAAATTGGCCGGGATCCGTTTTTCTTTTTTACCCCCAACTACGTCAAAGGATGCTAAAACGGGTCGGGCACAAGCCAGGATCAATTTTACTATTCTTCGCCTTGTATAAACAATACTTACATATTGAAAATTACGTCATGAAGCGAGATTTAGATGTTCTAACCGCGAATTATCAGTAGAAAGTGCTGAACTGGAAAAATAGAGAGATCACTTGTGTACTGCTTGTGAGGTACGCGTTGTAGAAGACGAATATCATTTTTAATTGAGTGTCTCTGTTCTATGATGAATTTAAGACAACTTTCAAGATAGATTGAAATTATATCTGTGAGTTTACCTTAAAAATGTTCTGAAATGAAATAGCTCAAGTATAGTTAAGTACTTGCTTGCCGCTAGTGTAAGAAGAGACGACGTTCATGCAGATACGCATTTTTCATAAACGACGTGTGTCGAGACCAGAGTAAAGTGAGACAATGTAGAAGAGGGTTAAACACTTTACAATGCGGCAAATATTATTTATTAAATACACAAGCTGTCGAGACTAATTAGGTATAAAGACAAGTGGCCCCAATGACCTTTTTATACTGTGTTCAAACTACAAAGAGAATGGTCGTGAGAACGTGAGAAATGGCAGAGGAAATGGAAGTAGTTAGAGGTAGTGATTCGTGAGGCCCTTGTCTTAACTGGTTAAAAACATAAGTATTGAGATTACATTAGATCTCCGGGTGTGGGTGTTATCAAGATTCCCCGTCAGCACACGGACCATGCGTTTTTATCACTGCTACGGCCAGTTTTACGAAGTCTATTGAGACGCGTGTGGAGAGGACAGCCGCTCTCGCCTACATGTATGCACCAGATATGAGGATAGAGATTCCATAGAATGAGGAATACAGTACCAGATTACTGTGAATTTTTGTCACTTGGGTGTTGAATTTCGGCCTCATTCTGAATATACTGGCACCTCGGTTATATTACATCATTTTACCGGTTTTTAAGCGTTTTGGCGGCTTCTGCCTATCTGCTGTCTAAACAATCTGGAGGCATTTTGTTCAATCGAGAAATATGCCACTAACATTGTTCATCATTCGATGTTTCAGTACGCACATTTAGTTGACCTTCTATTTGCTAGTCGTTTTACTTAATATGAAAATGCTAAGGTTATCAAATCCAAGGCAAAATTTTGTGAGTTAGTGCGTGTTCAACAATGATCACAGTTAACTTAATGTCGACCAAACTTCTGCTATCCTCGCTACAAATAATATGTTACTTCCTTGAGGTTCAATATAATATGTGCCTGGCTCTCTACGTTGACTACCTTTTTCATGATGTTACTTGAATTGGTGATGCTTCAAGTTACTTGCAAGTTAGAGTGTGAAAATCAAACTTAATAAAATGATCACGAAACTGGGAGTGAATCAGAGTTAAAAACTATTATTTTCGAAAATCTTAAGGTGAATGTCCTGTATTCTACAGACGCTTCACTACTTCTTATTTTATCTTGCCGGGTAGATTTGTTTATTTTGCCATGGCTGTAACAATTATCTTTCCTGCCTTCACGCCATTTCACTTATATGTGACGTCAGCTTTAGGTCAACTCTTTCCGTTTACCGACCCATGTGTAAAAGAATGCTTACTAGGTGAGTAAAAATGACGCACAAATGTATTGCGTTTCTGCGTACGTGTTAGAAGGTTTTGCATAGCATCGATATTTCGAAATCTTTTTTAAACCCATCGGCCACAATTTAAAATCGAAACTCCAATTGGATTGAAACTTCCCAAAAAACCCAATTTTCTTCCTTAGAAATAATGTTAAAGCGTCATAACTGAAGTCGGCGAGAAAAAAAAACGTGAACCGTCGTTTTTCTTGCGTAATTCCTGTTTTCTGGGTGCGTGACTTCTCTTTAACGTGAGCGATTTGTGATTCAGGGCAATGACACGTGTTGGAAACTCGGTGAATGTCGTCTTGAGTGCAGATTGTAGAGTTAATCCAGCAGAGTGACTTCGTGACTGGGCTGCAAGATTCTCGCGATACACGCGTTCGAAAAATTTATTGCATCAGCAATCCGGGCCATGCAGTTAATTCTAATTTGTTTGTAAGCCTGTTTAATGCCATCTTGCTCGACCAATAATCCTCCAGGTGTTTGTCACGAAAATTAAAAGCTGGTCAAGCTTGCTTTTACTTCTACAAAAGCCAATTCGTTCTTCACACGCGTTTGTTAGAAATGCTTCTCTACTGGTTATCGAATCCATGTAATTTCAAAACAACCTCACTGTTCCACTCCGTATATGCGTACACACGTAACCAGGGAGTTTCGGCAGTAACGCCAGGACTTTCGGTAGGACCTCGTTAAAAAACAAGACTTTGCGAGATTACTTGAGATATTGCCGTGTATTAATGTATGAGAGCACGTAATTTTGGCTTGATTTTTCTATCCGCGAGACAGCAACTGAACTCTACCCAGAAGCCCGTTCAACGAGCTTTGGTTCCTTGCGTGTCCGCTAGAGGGTAGATAGCACGCAGGTATCAGTTAATTTTTCTCGGGATTTTTTTTTTACACTGGCGTTGCTGGTTGGCTGGTCGAATTCTCAACAGCTGGCGCTTTTCGTACACAAACTGGTATGACATGTGGAGGAAATGTAAATGTGGATATAGTTTGTGGTCTGTTGTATACAAATCGGTGCTTTTTTCACGTTCAAGAACTGTGATTGGGAAAGTTGGTGTTGTGCCTTTTCGGAGTGCATTTTTATACTTGTGTTTACGTTGTTGTCCTGTATTCACACTGTCTGAATAACACATCGGTTAAACCGGCCAGATGTGTGTGCATTGCATATGCTTAAGGCACGCGGCTATTAAACATTTGCAGAAACGCCATTTGCATGATTTGGCTAAATCGTTGGTTCGTCATATTCTTTCTTTGTTGTAAAGCTACTAACCAATGACTGCCGAGGTTACATCAACCAGCGATAAAACGCGTGCTACTCAATGATACCAGAGTGTTCTCTACCACTTAGCGGACAGGCAGGGATTGAGCGACTCGGTTTACGAGTTGTGCATTTACGACTTCCGGGTAGAAAACGTTCGAAAATAAGTGATGGCGCATGATTCGATAACGCAATCTCCTCCTCTTGGTCAAAGGTAAAACGTTCAGTTTCTCGTCATCCGGGACGAGGAATCGTGAAATTGAGTTTCAAATACTTGACAACGGAGAAAACTGCCTGCTGTTATTGAATGAGCGAAGACACTCTTGATAAATGACGATCACTTGAAATAACCTTAACGTGATAGGTATGTGTTGATCATCGCAAACTTTGTAATAACTGTGGGCAATTGCCTTAGACATCAGTGATCAGAAGTGGTTGTCAAATTAGCGTCCGTTCATCACCGAGGATGATGTGTACGGACGACCCTAGAACATAAGCCACGTTTTTCGTCTTATATAAATATTTATACAGAAGTCACTACAAAACTTTATAACAAATAGTGCTGAGTGGCTGACATTCTTGCGAATTTAAAAAGTAATGCCTATTCCTTACGGAACGGGTTTACTTGCCTTTATAAACTTTGCTCCGGTAGCGTGTTTTTTCTGTCTCATTAAGATCTGGTCAGAGTTTGCTCTACATGTTACCACATACGGGTATTTTCAGTCGAAATTCGGCATCAAAATCATTGCCAAGCGCTGCTTCCTTTACTCATAAATTTTTCAATCTCCATAAAATAATTCTTAATCGAACTATTTTTGAGCGGACTCGGGTTACGTTTTCGATTTCGACGGCATGGTGAGATTTCGAGTGAAGGAGGTTTCAATTAAAAACTCAAAATTACGACTTCGGGCTCCACTTAGCGTTAACGCAGGATACAAGTAGTCGCTCTAGCAGGTAAACCATAAGTACACGGGCACAGAATAAGAGACACTTCAGGGGCGAATTCAAGATTTTGAGTTAGGGGGGGGCAGGGCACAGGAATAACCAGAATTTCGCCAACGCGCCCGCACAGCCAAAATGTAGGGATGCAGGGGTCTCGAATTTTTGGATGTGTGGACCTTGTAACGTAAGTTACTGAAAAAAATGGTAAACGGGGTTTGTTCAAGGCCTATGCATTGTGCATATGGGCCCGGAGCACCCCCNCCGATTCCCATGCACTCTGCGTGCGCGCATATGCTAGTCAGCAATTCACACCCCGAACTGTCAAATGGTATCTGGGAGAACTTTAGGGGGGCATGGCCTCCTTGGCTCCCCCCTAAATCTTACACTGCTCCTATCTGGAATTCGCACAAAAGTAGAACTGAAAACATCAGAATTAATTTCGAGGTCGATTTCGAGTACAAGGATTAGACTCCAGGCCCTGAAAACAATAGGATTGAAACTTCAGCGTAAACGTAATTAACATATCCTCCGACGTCGATGATGTTGGACAGCTACAACTGTGTAGAACGTAATGATGCGGTAGTAAGCCTAACGCTGGGTTTCATTTGAAACCTTACGATTTCCTCCTGTATTGTTTTGGCTTCGCTTCCAATGTAAAATCAGGTTGGGTTATAATGCAATCAGGGAGACACGATATGTTCATTTTATAAGCTCTCGTGTCATAAACTAGTGTAAATATTTTTATGAAATGCTAGTATTTTCACTAAATCTGATTTCACTGATGTCATCCCTTGCAATTACATCTAATGTACTGTTATCATTAGGACTTAGTGTCGTCAGACATTGCTCATCACTTGCGATTACTCTTCTCATGTTGTACACGTGTCGTAACATTTACTCGAATTCTAGTTCTATTATATCTTAAAACTTTCGGTGAAGTGTTAGCTCAGTATTAGATTGAGGCCCGTTTTGTTAAAGGCCACGAGCCGGGTCTTCGCTAAGACTGTCATAACGTCGGAGTTTAATACGCACATGGTTCATCAACCTGACCCTATGGAGACCGTCGTTAAGTCTGAATACGAAATATCATCAACAAAGTGATATTATCGTTTTCGAATGTTCAGTCCTAGCGAAGAGTCGCACCCAAATCATACGTCGCAGCTTAACACCCTGCTGACTTAGCTAGATGCCGCTAGTTATTAGTAGATGACATTTTAAGCGTAAAGTCACGAGCTTTTATTTCAGGGAACGTCTGGCATACACCGGCCATTTGTAATATAATCACAAAAATACGACGAATTTTATTGTTTTATAGTTCAGGTCTAAGCTAATAACTTCAAAAAGTCTATCACATTCGTAAATTATCCCATAAATGCGTTTTTCGGTCGTAAAAACGATATCGTCCCTTTAATGCCAGGTCATAACGTTTCTCTGTAATAAAAACGCAGCATTGCGTTTGAAAATAATGTACCTGCGACCTTCATAGCTACGACAAGACTTGCGTGCGAACTTAATTAAAACAACCCCTTAGTTTTATCATCAGAAACCACATTTTGTCATCACCGAAATATGCGGTTGCTACCTACTTCTCTCATCTTATTGTTTATCATTCTTACAGTTAATGATACTTTTTTGGCCTGAGGTTACGTGCAGTTGTAACTGACATTTTTGTTTTTGAAAAACGCCTGTTGAAAAGGCTTCACAGGTTGTCGCAAAAGTAATGACAGTCTTGTTTAACTACCCACGCACTGTACTTGGGTGCATGAATATTCATAGAATTGACCTAAAACGAGATTTGAATTCTTCATGTGTCATGTTTGAGCACTGGAACTATTTTATCTTGAGAAATATAATTTTTGTGAATTTCACCCAGAAGCTGTTAACGTAATATGTCTTCCCATTGAAAACCTGCAAGTAATTCCACTTAATGTGTTAATGGAACGCAACAAGCAAAGTTACGAGTAGAGATAACTAGCGATCACATTTGGTTTTGGCCAAAACATGAGCACGAACTTTATAATTAGCGCGTAAGTAAACAGAGACATAGTGATCCGACGTTTCGGTTTATTCACTATAAACCATTCTCAAGACAAAAGTTCACATATTCAAACAGGTGACACAGGTGGAGAACAGGCTGTACAGGTACACGTCAAAATTCATTGTGAGGGCAGAGACCAGAAATCAAAACAGTTGCAGATGACTATCCCTCTTGTTATGACTGCTTCAAGACAGTTAAACATATTTGTGTTTTCTAATGTATCTCGACATGTTTGGCCAGCAGTCAGATGATACTCCGTCGCATTGGGTCCAGTTTGAATCATCGTGTTGTTTCCGTGCCGTGTTCTGCTTCGAGCATTGACCGCTCGGTGAATTCGTCCAAACATTGCGGTAAATAGTTTTGATTTTCTTTTCGTCCTTAATATTTACATACGTTAGCCTGAAAGCTTGGATAGTTTGTACAATTGATCGGGTAGTGAGGTATCAATAAACCAAGAGTGTTCGTTGTACGCAGCAGCATTTCGACCATGTTGGAATGCGGTGGCACCCAGGTGGAAGGTACACAGAGTTTTAGCTCATTTTAGCATGTAATGAAGGTTATAATTACACGCTCGCATGGTAAACAAGCGTGAGCTTAATCAGAATTCGGGTACGGTAGCTACTTTTCAATGAGCGCGAATTTCTGGTCTGAAATTATGTGAATAAATCTACTTTGGATGTGCGTATCTTACAACGTCCACAGAAGAGACACCTTTGTAGCGATTTATGCTTTTTAGAATTAGTGTACGATATAGCTATTAATCGTTACAATTAAGTTTCATGAAAGTCTGTGTCTTACAAGCATTTTGATCAGACTATCGTAAGCCTAGTTATGGGACACTCTGTATGTATAGTTAATTGCGGTTTTATTGCACAGAATGTGGAAAATCAGAACCACGGCTCACAGCCATCAGCAAAACAATTGCGCCAAGTGCACTTGAAGGATTAGAACCAGGCGTGCGTTCAGTAGACGCTGGGACCTAGCTATAACCTAGTCAAAGTCACGTGTTCTCATTTGAAACACACGGCGATATCTCACGTAATCTCGCGAAGTCTTGCTTTATAGCGAGGTCCTAGCGTTACTGAACGGGAGGCTGGTAGCTGGACGTTATTTTCCGTGTAGGTACTTGAAACTATTTCATCTGGATGAACTCGTAAAAATGCGTATTACTAAGTTATCAATCAAACCTTCTGGAACATTCTGAAATGTTTCTGCCGATTTTACGAAGCCGCCAGACTCCGTCTAACGGTTTCCCGAGATTTGTGTCGCCCTCTGGCGCTACAACAACCTTCGTATAATGGATCAGATAGCGTTATAACGTGGCTCGTCTGGGTCGCTATTCACGGATGGATAGTCATGACTTTCTCCCACACAGCCTCTCTACGAGTTGCACTACATGGGTGCACCCAGGGGGGCTCGGGGGAGCTCCAACGAGCCCCCAATTTGGCGAATTGGGCGAAAAGGTCCGCCTCAGCTAAACAAGACATAAGTCCACAAAATCCCTCGGGAAGTCGGCGTGGATGCACAGTTCGTGGTCCTGGATCTATTTAGAAGGTGCCAGGTGTGTGGCGAGAGAGTCACACGACACGATGTTAGCAGTTTGGGTGCTCAGGTCACCATCCAGTGGGAGTGTGTCGCGGGACACTCTGGCAAGTGGGACAGTTGTTCCTCTGTCCGTGGTATGCCGGAGGTCCACTTAACCGTGTCCAGTAGTGGCTTGGCCTCGTCGAACTCTGAACAGCACAAGCATTCCATTGAGGTAGGCATAACAACGCACACAGTG
>NMRA01000091.1:219702-246203 GCA_002633005.1 Phoronis australis
AGTTCTCTACTAACCTATCTTGCCGCAGAATACTCGCCGATGGAAAGTGGTGGCGACAATTGTTGAAAAACAGCATTAAACAAAAGTAGAACAGAACAGATTTGCACGGTAAACTCAACGCAAAACCAAGTGGCGGGAAATGCTTGCCTCCTAAAACGTCACTTCCGGAGTAGAGGACAAGTAATTAATAAAATTACGAAAAGCTGTAATTAAGTGGAAAATATGTCTAGGATATCCAACCAACCTTATTTTAACTCAAAATGACATGAAAAAAGGTTGCCTTCGCCTTTAAAATTGCATTCTCACAAAACTTTTGTTTATTTACTTTATATATGGATCACTTTCACGCTTTCTCGGTTACAGTCTGTCAACACTTTTTTCTTCTTATTTTCATGAATAATAAAGACGTTTCAACGGCATAGGAGTGTTGGTAGCTCCATTGTATGATCGTTTATGAAAACAAGCATTGTTAATGTAGACTGGATCGTGTATGCTTGGAGTGTACCTCGGGTTGGAGCCATTGGTTAAATGAAGTTGGAACAGGCCTAGGGTACCCAAAAGTAACACTCTGAGACTCTTCTTCCTTGACTGGAAGTCTTTTTAGGTGTCAGACTGGTGATTCGTAATTACTGATGTCTATGTTTTGAGTGATAGACACGTGTTGGTTAGATATTGGTGTTTGAACCTAGATACGTGTATTTCTAAGTTGTCCAGTGGTGTGTAATCCCTGATGTTCCCTTGGTTTGTGCGATGGTTATTTCCACGGTAGTCAACGTATTCGGATTTTGCCTTGCTATTATTCTATACGTTTTCGATCAATTGCGTACGAGGCGCCATTCGTTTTTCATAGTTGTTTACTTTACCTCGAACAATTCTGTCAACACAGGGATTTCCTCATTTTTGTTAAGCAGCTCATGCTTTATTACCGTATAAAGTTTTTATGAGTTTCAAAATCGATCAATGCTGGCAAGGTGCAAGTTGGTTGTAGTTTGTCATTTGGAATACGTTGCGTACGGTTTCGAGTCTCGTAAGTACATCTGCAGTAAAAGTTTTTGTTTTTCATGCTCATTTTTGCCATTTCCTTTGCAAATATATGAATTCTGGGGTTATAGCAAAACTTATTCACTTGAAATGGACGACAAAATTTTAAAGCTTAAAATGATATTAAATTAAATTAGTAAAACACTCAAGTATTGATCTTTATTGACCACATTTTCAGTTTAAAATTTTATACGTAATGCTCGAACAATTTTCTTCATGGGATCACAAGGTAACGTGACAGTCCATGACACACCACGAGGCGTTTTAGCTCTACTGAATTCTTTAAAATATTATAATTTCCATGTGCCATCTTTTTATCAGTGTTAACAATTTTCCTTAGTTCGTGTATATTCCTGAAGACCATTTCATAAAATATGAATCCTCAGTATCTATATTTTTTATAGTCTCTCCCATCTAAGACAGTTAGTTACGGGCTCGAGATATTAGTTAACATGGTAGTCCTGTTTCGACCAACACTGAAATGTGATGAACTTACATCGTTGTCTGCTGTCCTTAGATACTCGCTATATTCACAAAACTTTTAACCTGAATTGCTGCATAACGATTTTACCTTCTTAGGTTTTAGAAAACTGATTTTGCCCACTCCCCCTTGTCTTCCTTTCTGTCTACTGGTAGCGTCTGTACTAAGCCAACGCCATCTCACGTCCCAGACGGTGACAATTCTAACTCAAACAGGTATGTCATATTTTACAAAAAAGGTATTTTGTGTGTATGATTAAGAATCCATGACTTTCTTTTTTTTTGAAGTAAATTGCCTTTGATAGCCTGATATTCCATCGTGCAATCGTCACAACTGGTGATTGGTGCCGTTTTTCCAAACATTTGACTTTCCGGTTATTTCTATCCGAAATAAGTAAAAGCTCTGCACTTATCTAGCGATGTGATATTTGTTTCTAGTATCAATTTGTACCCATTAAGCCATCCCCAGCTGTCCACGAAACGTATGATTCTCAGAATTTCGGAATTATGTATTTCCAGTATTCTTTCTATCATGGAGAATATGTCATGTCGTTAATTGCCTCATACGACAATTGATATTTCTATTGCCCATATACAGCCCGCATATACTGTCTTAGTAATATACATGTACATGTATAACTATAACCCAGAGGGCATGATTCCATAGGTACCAGCGCACGGTTCTCCGTACTTTTGTCCAAATCCTTCGGTCGAAAAAGGCCGAGTTTGCTACGTAGAAACGTAACGAACGTTTATTAACAACATAATGTGAACATGTTCATAAAAGCGATTCTTGTTATTATGATTATTATGCCTTAACAGTAAAAAAAAGTTCTAGAGATAGTGATGAGTATTTTCCCCTCTATTGGATTTGACCAAGCAAAATCCTTGAATTGGATGACCATTTACGAACTTCGAAAGATATGCGTGCGCACCCATCGTGATTCTTTAGGGGTAGGGAGGAATATTGTCCTCTTGATATTGGACATGTTGTGAGCACCAGAAACAGAGTTGTTGGAATCTGAAACTATGTTCGTGATTCCAGATTCCAAGCTGCAGCTTATGATAATTCCAGCGCGCAGTATCATGTATAACTGGAGCTAGGCTACAATACACGGGCTGTCCTGGTCTGCGTCTATCTTTGTTTCCAACTTTCTGATAAACTAACAGGGCCTTCGCAGCCATATAATTTGATTGAATATCAAATCGGTGGTTTTGACGTTGTGGCAGTTTCTCATAATTCCTTGAGAAGAGGAATGCTATCCATTTATTTCGTAAGCCAACATTAGCTTGTATCAAATTTATCTTCACATGCGAGTATTTTCAGACGATAAAGCCATGGCATTATCTTGTAATATCCGGCACCAAAAGCAATGCCAAGTGACCATTTAGGCTTTTGATAACTGAGCTTCATTTCTTCAGCTTCCCTCATATGATGACCGAGATTTTCGAGTTTTTTTTCTAGGCCGGGGTTTCCAAGGCAATTGTCGCAGTGATTCGTCACTCGCCTACGGTAGCCTGATTTTTGGGAGAGTGATGCGACACGAATTTGAAACGTAGAATGATACTGTCCCTTTGAAAAGTGTATGAGCAGGAATATCGATTTGTTATCATGGTTTACGCAACAGCAATGTTTCTCAAGTGATTTTCCCCGGAGTGACAATTAAAACCAATTTTTAGTTCAATCTCGTTTTATTGACACCGTTCACCGGAGCGTTGCATTTTCACAACAGGTATTAAAGCTGCTATGTGTCATAAAAACAAGTAATCCCAAGAAATGTGGACGAGAAGTGTGTGGAAATATAACGTCAGTTCACTGTCTGCAGCTGCGGTCGGAATCTGAGTTGCCGCCATGCACGAAAGACGTGAGGTTCCAAACAAACTAAGGTATAAATGCATTCTTTATTGTCTTTGCCGGCAAGGGGGTCTTCGTCCGACACGGTGAAATATTACTATATTCATTTACATAAAAAGAGTGTCAAAAACGAAATTTTCGCGAGATTGTAATGGTAACTGGTTCTCGGATGGTTTCTTGCACACAAGAGGACCCGAGGTTGATTGTAAATTAGTATTTAATTTGAATATGCACAGTTTAATGAGACTAGGCATCTTTAACGACACTTTCACTAACGAACGTCTACCTTAAGTTTCAAAAGCTTTCAATTTCTATTTAAAAAGATTCTTGCCAAACTATTTTTGAGCGAATATTGTCGCTTTTAACGGCATGTTGCTTGGGAACTGGTGAGTCGACTCGGGGACGAGACGATCTCACCAGCTGCCTACTGGTGATTGCAATAATGACGCTGTCGTGAAAAGGTGAGTTCTGACTACGTTCTTTTGCAGCACCCCTGTGTTGACAATGCGTTTAGCTGCAGTGAATCGCGAAATGCCGATACGGTTGCATGCGCGTATATTAACACGTCTGGCATTCTCATAAGCAGCGCTATTAACGCAATTCTGTTCTAACGATAAGTGCCCGAATATTATAAGCACATCTGGTAAAGTCACCGAACTTGTTTTCAGCGGCAGTTTGCGATTTGTAGTACAATACCCAAGAACTCAACGGATTTAGTTATTTTATAGCTCTGGTCAAACTTGATAAGTTCACGAAATTCGATGTATCCCATCCAACAATGATCAATAAAACGCGTTTTTCGGCCGTAAAATCGACAATGTCCCTATAATGAGAAAAGGGAGCTGTAATGAGAACGCACGTGCGGATTGTAACTCAGAGCGTAAGATTGACTGTCCTATTTGGACGTTTTGACGGTACAACGAAAACACAATAAAATTCATGCGGTTCCTTCATCAATGCAACGGCTAAACCCTCATCTTTGGCTCCATGGCAATCTCATGAACTTCTCACGTCATCGTTCATCTGCTGGACTGGCCAAGGAATACATTGGTACAAATGAATGCGAAAATAGAAATTGGGGGAGTGTTGCATATTTGTGGCAATTTGAAGCTGCGTTTCGCCCTGTTTAGCTGGATTAAAATTAAAATGAAATTCGGCCTTTTCTCATAAATTTGGCTTCGTAGTATTCCTTACTGTGATAGGATTCTATTCCGTGGTTTTTAACTCAAGTCGCAGGCAGTGCGTACATGCGACATTTTCGAATTCGCAGTTTTCAGGCTGTCAACCCCATAATTCTGAAGTGTTTTTTGGGTCTCTGATGCTTTCGATGACCTTGTTAGTAACGAAAATAGAATCCTGTCACGGTAAGGATAATTGTGAAGCCGATGAGAGCAAAAGTCATAAGTCGATTTTCGTTTTACTATCGTGCTAGTAAACAGAGTGAAATGTGTCGTTTATTACGTGACAAGTAGATTTCTATGTAGTCATGCGATTTTCACCATCATTTCCTGTCCACGGAAGGATTTTTTGTTGAAAATTCTTGTCATTTTGGAATACGTCTTTAATGAGCAAAACGGTGTTGACAAGCTGACAAGTCAGAACACGTGTACCGTTTCTAGGTCATTCTGCTGAACAAAGCATTGACCTCGTTATTAATATGTTCACGCCAAGGGCGCCCTCGATTAAATAAACAAAGGAAAAGTAATTCGATTGGACTTTTCTCCTACCTTCAAAAACACAAGGCGGGTGAACCCTGCATGTTTTCATCTGTTTGTTTCGTAGTGCACACTTGTTTCGCCACTGGAGGACCGCAGGACCACAATTGTAGTGACCTCGTTCATTATTTACACCTTCAATAACAGTAATATGTTTCACTTGTTTCGCGTAGGACGTGCAGATCGAGTAGTCGTATATAAGAGGTCACACCGTGAAAGCTTAGATATTTAAAGCATCGTACCTAGGGACTTAACAACAAGCTGACTCTTGATTAGTAAATCGACGCACGGTAAGGATTTTTTTATCTAAATAGCCTTATGTTTTGTGAAATGGTTTAATCCATTTTTCATGCGAAACGCTCATATAAAGGTCACTTGAGAAAGTTCGAAGAAGGATCGTTTTATTTAGGGGCGTCTGAGCATTTTTGACTTACGGGGTTGCTCTGACTGACGTCGTTATTCGTCTGCGGTGATCTGAAGTCACTGTCCTTTCATAAAAACCCTCGTTCCGTTGAAGAAGTGGACTGTGCTTTAAAATTGACCTTACTCAGATGAGAAGTGACTTCTGGGCTTGCGAAGAGGTGACAGTCGGGTAGTTCTAAACCCCCTCGACCCCCACACCCCACGACCCCCTCGACCCACAACCCCCACTCGACCCCCTCGACCCACAACCACCTTGACCAAAAGCCGGGTTCGGCACAGTCAGGTTATATTGACTCACCTTCGGCTTCGTTGGATCTGTGCAGCTGTACAAACCGGCACAACTGGCAGCAGCTAGACGGCCACTCATTTCAAACGCACCATAAACAAGGCGTAGGTAATCGAACCAGGAACAACGCACCTTTTCTGAGAGAAACGGCAGAGGCCTTCTTCCGAAGCACCGAAAACAGGCCGATGCTCCTTTCGTCCCTTAGCAACACAACAATGCCGCATCAGATCGGCACTACAACTGGCCGGGAAAGTTGGCACGCGAGCTGCCACGCGCCCTGTCTGCACGAGACCTGCTGTGGGGAGCCAGAGTACACTAATGTGTTCATCCGCTGCAACAACTCACAATTCGAATTTATTACATCAAGACAAGGGCTGTGCAGCACTGATTAAGTGGCAGCCTCCTATGGTGCGCCGCCCATGCAAGATTATTTTTCAAAAGGGGTAAAATACATTAAATGTCTTTAACGACAGTCCCATGCCTGACACTGAGTAATTACAATAGACAAAATCGGTGACAATGAAGCATGAATCAAGATGAAATGCCCAACGTTCAACTGAGAATTACACTGATTTTATCTCAGACAACACTTCAGCAGTTGTTCGGAACTTTTTCGTAAAAGTCTTCGATTTTCTTACGTGAATGGGCTTTTCTTTTGCTTTTATTTTCGCAAAAATCTGCGATCATCGACCTCTCTGTTCCACCACGTCTTCACAGGAAAGTTACTCAGCTGCGTAATAAGAATATGAAAGTTGTAATAAGCGCTAAAATACATCTATTGCCACATGTCTTGGGTTGAGGGGGTCGTGAGTCGTGGGTCTTGGGTTGAGGAGATTGTGGGTCGGGGGGCTTTTAGAACAATCCGTGACAGTCCCCTCATCCTTGAAACCAATGATCAGCGCATTGAATTGACTCGCCGTGACACGTCAGGTCTCATGCAATTGGACGAGCTGTCAGTTCTTTCGAAGTACGAACTCCTGAAATGACCTCATGCTTCACCCAGGATTAATTTGAGACCAAGTCCATAACTGTAAGTGATCTGAATCAAATGTTTTTGTGATGGAAGGAGGCTCTATATCCGCGTTAACCTGTGTTGCTTTTCACGCGCGCCAGACATTTGTTGCGAGCTTCAGGTGGATTTAGCTTTCAGAAAATATCCTGTGTGAAATAGTGACTCACGACAAAATGTTTCAAATCTAGCAAACTTTCACAGGCTAGTAGGCCTAATATGTGTGTTGGATGTTGCCAGTCTGCGTGGTCTTGAAGAGTAACTTAGTTGATCGGGCACTGTCGTTCACTACACGGGTGTGAAAAAGCTTAACCGGGACATGTTAGTTACGTCACCACCGCTCTCGCAGAGCTCTGTCGTATTTAATATTAAATCGTCACATTTCTGAAATACAATCTGTTGGCTAACACCTGCAAACAAAATTTCTTGCCTTTCATTAAAACTGATATCAGTTGCGACATGTGACTTGACCCGTGTTGTAACTGGATAGTTGCTGTTTAGAATTCCTCGAATCTGTGGCATCTTGTTGGATTTTTGTCTCGCCTCATAAAAGTGTACAATTTTTCTGGGAACTGTTTTAAAAAGGATCAAAAGGATGAGCGACGATGATTTTCTTTAACGCTTGGAGTTAATTGGAAGTCAAGTTAATTTCGGCTTCTGGTTTCACGTAGAAAATCAAATAAATTGAGACACGAACTGTTTCGGGAGTGCAGTGCCATCTGTAGTCACTGATGTCTTCATCTCAATCGGGTGTACTTTTGCGTCTTTTACCGTTCATTGCTCCTAACAATGAACGAGTGGGTTACTAAGTAACATTGTGTGCGTTATTGTCTAACTTAACTAATCAAGAAGTGTTTCCGAAGAACACGTCCACTAAAATTTCTCATGTGTTGCAATAGTCTTGCGTCTTGTCAGTACGACTTGGTTTTATGGTCCGTCTTGGATCATTGTATAGATAGATCTACACGTTTGATATGAAAGACGGTTTGTGTCGACAACACTATATTTATTTGCTAATAAATTTGTTCTTTTGACAATGAATTGAATATTTCTGCTGCCGGCTGTGTCTTTGCCAACACATTGCAAACCTGGTAAATAAGCAAACGGACAAATGAGTATTAGCTTTTAGAATTGAATGTTGCATATGAGCCAAGACTCCTGCAGGTGAGCATAGACGTTCTCAGTGTCTGGTTATGAGCATAATGATTGTTTTCGTGAGACTTAAAGAGGCGTTTCGCCGTTCTGTTGCGTGTAGTGTTGAATTCTTAATTAACCGAAGCGCTTTGAGGTTGTAAAACGTCACCACCTTCCTGATTCGATGTTGAATTCAGATTCGCTTTTCGAATTCTCAGTTTTAGATTTGGCCAACCCCAATAAACTGTGCAGTGTTTTCTTGAGTCGCTGATGACATTGGTCTTTAAAAATGGCGACGTTCCTGCTGGTTACATAAATCTAGTTCTGTTGTGATAAGGAATGTTATGAGACCGAGCTTAAATGGTTTATTCGTTTTTTTTCGTGTTTTTGCTTCTAAATACTCAGGAAATGCAGTATTAAGTGTGGGGCTGCCAATCGGCGCATGAGTTTCGGTACCTATTTCCTTCTATTCTTCCTTTACGAATGGTCAAAAACAGGCATACTGAATTTTGGTTTTGATGTACGAATTCCCGCTGAACATCGCAGAACGCGGGTGGGTATAAAGTATTCAGTTTTACACCATTCTCCATGATCGCCATGACGTGCCTATGCATAGCTATGTCAAAATGTGAATGTTCCTTCTTTTGGGGTTTGTGTTAAGTATATATTTATGTCTTTTGTCTGTGTTATTCATCTTACAAACGAAATCTGCAATTATGCGTTACAGTAGTTCTGCTGTTTTCGAGTGGCATCAACGTAAAAAGTAAGAGACTAATCGCTGAGGTGACCACAACTGAGATTTTCCGCAAACAGTCCCCTCCCCACCCATGTATAGACCCTGGGCCTAAAAGATGATTGCAGGCGGTCTGGTAAACGTTGCACCAGACGTGCGCAGGCCGCTCAGGTGCGCTGATCACCTGGAACCATTTTATGCTTTATTAAGCCGACCTGACTCGAGGTCTAGCAGTGTGCCCCTGTAGGATTCGAACCCACGACCTTGAGTAACGGAAGTGGACACTTATCCCACTAGGCCACACTGCGCATGCCTGCGAAGCCCCTGGGCCTCTAATCGGAACCACTTCTCTATGCAATGAGGTTTCCCAAAAGCAACAGTGTCAATGAGTGTGAACGGAAAAACGAATTCCTGAAAACCGGACTGTTTAATTTCTTAATTTCTGCACGTTTTTTACTTTTTTCTAAGTGTAGGCCTACTATGCGTATCATTGGTACACATTGTCCCCAGTCTACGTCGATGTCGCTGCTTCTCGGTAACCACGGAACTTAAACTTCGAAAGGGTCCCGCAAATTCTTCCGTTCGTACCTTGCCCATGGAGGACTTGGGAGTTGTGTGTTCTTGGTGTGTTTCTGTAGCTGAACAGATGAAATGAAACTGAGAAGATCAGTCTCTGAAGACCGTGAACACACAAGAGTCCGACTACACTTCCTATGAATAATTGTTTCATTCTCTATCACAGTGCGTGTATATAAAAACGCTGTGAAACACGTAATTCTTACTCTTGTTTACAGACAGCTACACTAGTCTATCTAGACGCACCGTTTCAGACCTGGCAGATTCATTTGCATCTAAAAATATTTGTATTGGCATATTCGATGACACATTTTCCGTTTATATGACCCTTTTTCGAATACATGATTAGGCCTAGATGTTGCTTTGTCATTTTCTGAACTTACACCCGGTTGTTTAATATTGGAATATGCCGGTATGTGCACTGATTTGGAGTGCCAGCCTTCGTCTCTGAGTTAATTCAGTAGCGTCATCTTTAAGACGACGCGCAAGTCATTAGAGATTGGAATCGGCTAGACCCTACCAAGGAATTGATCTTATAACTTCGTAACGTGGTTCCGGCATAAACTGAGTTGCAGGAGTGCTCATGAGTTAGTGTTCATGTTCAATTGACCAAATCTGTGTTTATTGGTCGAGGCTAATGGCGTTATTATGTTATTTATCACACACCTGTTGATACTATATGCAGGTGGACCTCAACGTTAATTGCACTAGGTAGTGCCTGTTCACTGCAATTTTCTGTGCGAGTCAATTTCGGGTATTTTTGTTATGGCCAACATTCGCCCATTCTAGACACCAAGACTATTTCGCGTAAAAAAACTGTGTAGAAATTGGTCTTACGTGCAAAGTTAGATTGTGCTTGTAAGAAATCTTACGAAATTCTTCCGTTTCACGGTTGTTACCGAAACTGAAATTCCGATACCGAGTGACTGGCTAAAACTAGAACAAAACAGGGTTATTGTTTTGCACTATTTTGGTGAAACCCTTCATTTCTGCTTGGCCTGTTCGCAAATTGGTAAAAAACATACAATTATGTTACAATTTTTAAGTGGCGCAGATGTTGGGATAAGAATGGTTACGATCACCGTGACACTTTGATTTTATTATGGTAAACCTGTGCACACTATTGTATATCTGATACCGTTTATTCAAAAACAAGCAACATGCAATGATAACAAAAAACGCCACAAGATGGCTTGAAATATGTCAAATTCGTCTGAAAATGGAATGGCTATGTAATAAAAATCTAAGTTTCATGAGAATCAACAACACGGACATACGAGACTGACATGGCCTATGATTGAATTTCGCATTTATAGTACCAATAAGCGCAACTGTTCTGGGTACTTATCTTTCTTACGAATGTTATATCTATTACTGTTTGAATTAATTGTTCTTGTCATCATAATAAATAAATACAATACAATACAAAATAGAGGAAAACGTAACAAAATAAAATAAATTACCACTAGGGGGCACAGCGGTAGTCGATTAGGGTCGAAATTCGTCGTGTGTTGTCAGCTTCATAGGAACACTTGTGCAAAGTTTCAAGAAGATTTTGCAAGAGGTTTAGGAGACACAACAGCGGACGACAGACGCTCAGGCAGTGATGATGACAACAGCAACCAACAAATATGTGGGCGCATAAAAATCTCGAGTAGTCACTGAATACATATTTTTCTAGGGCAAGTTGCAGGAGGTAAGATAAAATTTGAAATGCTCAAGTTTGAACACAAATCAGATATTGTAAAGATCAGACCAAATGGACTAGTTTTTGAGGTCTGCTCCAAGTTCAAATGTTAGTAGAGACTGTGTTCAACACTAAGATCACTTCACTTTAAATTCTTTGCTTAATTCATAATGCCGTGGTTCAACTAGCGACATTATCAATGTCAACTCGACCAATCATTGGTTTAATGCATGCAAACACTTGACATCACGGCATCGAATTTTTGGTTAACTTCGTCTGTGATATGAAATAAAAGGATGCGAGATCGCGAACGGATAATTGATGAAATATGTAATAATCTCTGTGATACAATGTACAAAAGAAGACACACGTCCTGTTGCATATTTAAGCAGGCGTGAAGGCGTGTGTAGACGGTGGTCGCTATGGAATTCCATGCTTGACGGTTGTTAGCGCGTCCTGGTTTTACACGCTATCGTATGCGTCGTGAACTTGATTTAGGTCCTGTTTGAGGCAGTGGAATCCGCTATACTGTTGCTGTCTTGGTGACATATAGTGAGGTAGCTGACATAAAGAAACGGCTCCAAAGAAGAAACCCGAGATTGAGGCGGAAAGGCCTGTCTGTGGTGAGAGATAAAGCACCACATGGGACTAAGACTGCTGTCAATCTGTTTGGCACCCTTTTTGTACCAGTCATGAAAAACTGATGCCCTGAAAAATATCCAGCTAACCGGGACGAACTGAGAATTCATCGTCTTTATGTCAGATTATAAGTCTACTGTTGTTGATTTTGTGGGTTTGTTGGATTTTGAATTCAGTTACTGATTTGTGCCACTGCCCATGGGATGCATAATTACAATAAATAACGACATCACAATCTGTGTCTTATGTCAGAAGCTTAGAGCCGGAGCATTCCAAACTACCAGACTAGAGAAATGCTACATAAGCCTACATCTACAAATAGGTAACGCTTTACGTGAAGTGCTCCTGCAAAACTGTTTTACCCGCCACAGCCTTTGGGAAACGTTGATTTTTACCTTATCAAATTGTATGCGGAACTTGTGAAGTCCGATTCTAATCCATTGTGTATTGTAACCAGTCCACTGGCGTAGCAGAAGATACCGTTAGGCAAAGGTGCCACTCTTCTGTTCGGTGGAAAAGCAGTCACCAGGTGGCGAGACCGTCTCGTCCATTAGTCGGCTTACCTAGAACTGCTGAACAACATGCCGTGGAAATCGACGATATTTCATGAATCTGCTTTAAAATAGATAGGCAAAGAGATGATTTACGAGAAATGAAAGCAGATGCTTGGCTTTTCTTTTGGTGCCCGCTTTTACTTGATAATAACATGTTTTTGTCTGATATTGCCGCATCTAGTTACATGTACATGCATGTTGGGGTAATCTGACCGGACCTAAGTAAGATAATGCGCTAGTGTTGACTTACGAAGTAAATGAACGGAAAAGTGCAAAAATGTTACTTTTTGTTTTTTCGGATAAAAGCGTAAAACGAAAACGACATGGTAGTTTAGAAAACTGTGACTGCTTTTTGCGACTTCACCTTGGACATTTCTATAGAACAAAATTTTAGTTATGTTGTTATTACCGTTGTTTTGCTAAGAATGTACCTTTCTTCTTCGCTAAATTTTATTGAAACCACATGGTCACGTGGTCCAATTGACGGTATATTCGTATAAAGTTAAAGATCAAATTCTGCAGGCTTTCTACTTTGAAAAAATATACTTTCGCCGATTTGAAATCTGTATTTTTGTAGATATTCATCTTAATACACGGGCTTGTCGCTCAGTTCTAGTTAACCTTATCTCAGCGCATCAAAAATCTCTTAAAAAATCCGTCTCCTGTGTGAGCTTGATTATTACCGCTCACCACCAAACGAGTATTCGACATTGAAGAAATGTTTCTCTTACACCAAGGCCACACAGAAAGTGGTTGTTAGTCGATTTCAATTCCTTGGCTGTAATTGTGTCAAAGCGTACAGATGTTGCATTGTATCTGTTAGATAGTCTTCGTGGATAGTATATATTGGGAATTTCCAACCACTGGTTTCTTATAACGCGTGTGCTGGAAGCTTGGTGCTAGAACTGACGTCGGCAAGTGCATTTTCACTTTCTGTGGATGCATAAAAACCGCTGTCAGCGTGTAAGTATAGTGTGTTGGGGCTATGTCTTTTTTAGACAACATTCCTTGTGTAGTGTACATTGTTGAAAACAACATATAATTTGTAGATCCGGTTTTTGTTTTTGTAACTGAAGTAGTTTTTCGATAATTTACTGTGTATTCGAGTGTTTGCTGGTGACGTCTCTGCCACTATTATTGCGGGGTTTGGACACGCAGATAGGAATAGAAATGCACGGTCTCGTCACATTTTCAACAATTTCACAGGTATTGGATTTTTTTACCTTTCAAATAACCACAGGGATACTGTTAGCACTTGAAACTTTTCCAAGGGTTATGCGTTATGTATGTCGTCTATGAGACAATTTATAACGTGCTTAACAGAGACGTTTTAGGCAAATGGTTGGGAGAGCAAGGATGTTATTTTAACTTAACAATCACATCGGTTGCCTGTGTTATAACAACAAGCGATAAAACACATGAAAGAAACATAAAAATGAAAAACTTCCGAATGTAGTTGTTTCAGCGTTATCATAATGACTGCTAGCAAGCGAACTGTACGTTTGTTTGTGGTCTCCATTCTAACTAAATTAATTGTGCTATTGCATTGTTTATGCATGTGTATTAGAATGAAAGCGTATTGTTAATACATTTATTTTATTGACATGATCTGCGTGACGCCTTCATTAAATTTTTACCTGTTAGGAATCGAAAACAAAGTGTTAGGTTTCACAATTGTGAAATTGTTTCTGTAATTTCTTCTATTTCTGTCCTGTAATCAATAAATCAAAATAGCATTCGTCGAAATGATCTGACGTGAACTAACGACCAGTGTACAGTGGGCGTAGCCAAGGGGGACAGGCCACAGCTGGTCAGTGCCCATCCCTTTTTCTTCATGGCAAAAAGCATCCCACGGTCGAAACTCATTTTAACTTTGTGTTTGCCCCCTCCTCTTGTTCATGACAAAGTGCCGCACTTTGCTGCTTATTCTCTCGATCTAAATTTCGAGTTCACCACCCCCCTCCCCCTTGTCATTTGAATGCTACTGTGACTTAGGGTTGGGGAATAGGGAGAAGTTGGCTCACAAATGTTATCTTTAGAAGTTTTTTACTTTTTTATTGTCACATTTACATTCAACATAACATGTGGGTTAAAATGCAATGTTCGCGGTTAGCGAAGGCTACATGTACGTCAAAACAGCGCGAATTGTAATTTATTGGATTTTTGTTTCGAGACATGTGATTGCCTGGTTGGCATTTTTTTCAGAAAAGTTGCTTAATTCGCCTCTATTCCATAGGTGTTCCTTGGCATTGAGGACGTATACCTTATCTTTTGTCACGTCCAATTCAATGACGATTTTGCGTTCTATTTTAAAAAAGCCGATGTTCCCCAGTAGTTCTGTGTTCTCTCTAATTTACGTAGTGTTTCAGACACTTGTTGCGCTGAGAATCGATGATTGTTAATGTCATACTGTTTTTACGCATTGTGCCCATCTTTCAGCATTTGGCTGTTGCAGTCATGATCTTCGAAACTAAAGTTTCGTCTCCGTTGGCTAGGGGTCAACGGGAGTCACGTTTAGTGGAAGTCTCCCGCCGAAGAGTGCTCGAATGACAACATCAACTTGAGATGTTGTTTTGCTTGATTTTTCTTCAAAGTTATAATTTGGTGGGAGTCGTGGCGATGATTTTTTTTGATAAGACGGCATATAGTGAAGCGGCGCAGCAGGATTTATCTAATCTAGTAATCACTAACACGCACTAAATATCAATTACTGTTCCCACGTTACGGTTGTTTTGGTTGTATTCTTTTAATATTGAGATCTACGTGGAGTGGTTTTATTAATACTTGTAATCCGGTAAACTGAGCCTCGGATTAAGATTTCGTGTGGTTGTCATTTAATTGCTTTGTCGTACTTAAATGAATGTTGAAAAGTATATTTGGTTCAGTGACTGTTTTTCAAAAAAAGCGTATAGTGCTCACAATGTCGAGAAATCGATTCATAACGCAGCCAATTAGGACTTCCTTTTCCTGTTATTAGATGAATGATTAGTACAAAAATAGTGCGCCAGAAAGTCCCGTTAGTTGTTTGTTGTACGTTCTTGTGTGTCTACTTATTCCGTTTGAAAAACGCAGCGAGCTAGTGTTCTAGCTAACACCGTAGCTCGAACAGTTCTGTTGGCTTCGCAACCCGTCGTTCCCACATGCACGAGATATACCTGGAAATCTTGTAAATTGGCCATATTTTTGTTCCAGGAAAATTGTCACGTGTTCACTATAGCGGCTAAAACTCCAAGTTCCATCGAGGGTACTGTTATTTAGACCGCTTACCGCCATGAAATTGGTCTCAACTTGACGTTCCTTATTTAGGTGAGAAGTAATTTAAAGTGATTTCTGGTCTCGCAAAGAACTGATTGTTCGTTATTACTCGAGACCATGCTCGACGATTAAAATGACACGCCGTGACAAGTCAACTTGTAGAGACTGGTCTCAACCAATAGCGAACTGACAATTCTTTCCTAGTGCAGAAGTCACATATATATTGACGAAGGAATAATTTGAAATCAATTGACACAGGGAAATTCATTTTTTCCATCCAAAAAAGGTATGCACTGAGGAAGATGTCAGGAAGGGCAGATGTCGAAAATTTCTGCAGTCATTTACCACTTTTTGGATGGGAAAATGAAATTCCTTGTGTCAGTTGTTATTCACCATCTCGATGAAAGTGTTTGAAGAAATTTGAAATCAATTTTATAATAGTTTGTAGTCTCAATTAAAAATTGTTTTTGTTGACGAAAGGTGGGTTTGTAGCCGCTTTAAGGTACAACGCTCAATTAGATATATTTTTGTTCCCTCACGCTAAGGTAGTTTGTCGTTGGCAGATTACGATCTGGGTGCTAAAACGCCACACTTTACTAGGTTCTGCGATTACGTTTTCCGTTTGTTAACAAATCGTCTGTAACACGTAAGTAATTAACTGTGATGTTTTATTTTAGTTCCTTGTAAACTGAATGGTTTATTGCTGAGGTCACCAAGGGCAAACTAGGATCAATCATTCATCCAAGTAAACCACGATGTACTCCAGCACACAGTTTTGAATTCGCTAAACGGAAAATCTCAAAAAACATTCGATTTTGAGTACAAACATACGACCCCGAGCCCCGATTTAAAAAATAGTGCGATCTTATGCGTCTGCTTTCGGCGCCATGAAATATTGCGTCACCTATTGGCGAGTTTCATTTTTTCGCCTATTCTTCAATCAACTGTTCTTCTTCCACGAGGTTGCGTACGTGTCACAAAAAATTATCGGACCTGGTTTCATTTGATTACAAGCTTTTAGTATTTTAATACCAGCAAACCAAACAAATTTTGCTGTTGCGAAGCTGTCATCATCTCCCGAGAGATGTCGCAAAATTTTAGGAAACGGCGCGTGCGCGTGATACGAAAGCCGGAGAATTACGCAAGAAAATGACGTTTGTAAGATTGTTTTTAACTTATACGGCTATAACGGGCAAAGTGAGTGTCGGTTGACTTCCAGATTTTGCATGCATCCCCGCCGGTCGTTAGCTCCACATTTTGATGCAAGTTTCACGGTGAGGTGACGAGCAGAACTATCCGGGCTGTGTGCAATTTTGGAGGTCTATCGGCGCTGAACACACAGTGGTACCTAGCTGCATTTTGACGATAGTCTTCATACAGCTAGCTGGCTGGCTAGTAGATTCCATACCAAATCGTACTAAACTGCTTCTCAAAACGAAGGTGGTCATATTTGGTACTAGATAAGCACAATACGACATTTCTAGCGTTTTCATCCTTTTATGCAATTAGTTTGTACATGTATGTAAGGCCTATTTATGTATAAATGTGTGTGTTTTACATATGTAAATATTTCGTCACGCTGTATTGATCAACACGTGTTGGTATTGAAACTGAATTAATGATTTCTCTGAATGTGGGCTTTCAGGTCGGTCGTTAACCTTTTAACTATTCCCTGTTGATCTGTTAAATGACCTGATGTAATATGCTTAAGTAGAAATGTCTACGTTTGCAGTTGATTAGAGACCTGATAGACAACTTGCCCTTAGTAAAAACTTTGTAAAAGCCTATAATGTCCGGACTTTAGCACACTTGGTTTTTATCACTTTTAATTTTTTAGGAAATAGCCCGACAATTTACGAATAGTATACAATCTACATTAAAACGATCATTTCAGCTTTTTGTCTAATGAAGTGTATGTTTTTTGGTATTGTAAAATTTCCCTGTGTGCATTCTATGGATGAGGTGATAATCTAAAAGACCTCCGCTGCGTACTGTAGACCACAAAACATTAACTTGCACTTGGGGCGAATAATCTGGTGTGGAAAGGAAACAGAGAATTCAAAATCACAATCCAACATTATAAACTCGCCGACCATTTTACCAGAATCTGCTCGTGAGCTCCCGCAAAATACTCACTTTTCACTCTTGTGATTTACGAGGTCTTGTGAGATTATGGTTTTCTCGCAAGAAGCTTTAGCTGTGTTTACCGAACGCTCTCCCGGTCTCATTGGGTTTCGTAAGGGTCATCCTATTTCAAATGTAACACATAGTTTTCGTGAAATCTGTAATTGCCGCATGTCTTGTTTTTAGTGTTGACATGTGAAGCACGTTTGGCGTCAACACTATTCATCCAACAAACAAATTCTAACCGATATTCACCTTTAAAATATTGATTGTCAAGTATATTTAGGTCATCCGTGTTTCATACGTGTTTATCCAGGGCTGTCATTTTTATTTCTCCAGGCGATTGGCTGAACTAACCACTTATCCTAATGCTTTTGGACTTCTTCAGCGATGGCCAGTTTTGTAAATAAAGATTATTAAGTCTCTCAACCCAATTTCATAATGAGTGTTCTGTGAAGTAAAGACACCAAAATTTAGTGTTGAGTCTCAAACTTTTAAAATATGTCTGCAACTTTTCCTACACAGAGTCGAATTTCTTTCACTTTCTAATTATTATGTTACTGCGTGACAACAAAGGATGTACGGCAAGGCTTTTTCAGCTTAAAGAACCTTTTTTATTCATGGAAAAAGAGTATTTATTTAAAGTGCATAAAACCAAGTTACTATATTATCAGTGTCATTAAATATTCCTTTAGAGCATTGCATATCAAGTTAATGTCTCAAAAACAACAAAATAGGAGAAAGGGGACTTAAATTGAACGTTTCTTAGTTTCACGGACTAAGTGTGACGTAAAAACTAACCCAGCGCCAGTGTGTCATGCTCACCAATGCGCGAGGTTCTTGTGCAAACAAGTGCCATATCCGCGCTTCTCTGGTGTCCTTCGAGAAATTGAAAAGAGCCACAGTGTGTTTATACTGAATTGTCAAACCACCACAAACGCAACGCCTCAGCACTCGTTATTATATCATAAAACAGAGGAAAAGTAGCTGCAACACCTGACGACTTATCACACTGAACACAACGGAGGGTGACTAATGCTGTGATTGGGTGTCTCGATTCCATGTAGAATATACATCGACCAATAAATGTTCGTATGTCGAGATCAGCTAATGAACATTTCGTCAGATAGTGTTTGCGGGTGATCTAATTTGACAGCTAATCTACAGATGGGGTTGTTCTTGGTGTTTTGTTATGGAATTAGTGATTTAAGCTATTTAGGAGTTGTTACTCGTGGCCTTGAGTTGGAACTGTTGATATCTTTTTTTACAAATTTCCATGACGTAGTCTCGCGTCTTTCCCCAACCTTTCATGTGATCTTGTCGTGTTCTCTCCCTTCGGCAAAGCGGGTGCCACCAATAAGAGCCTTTCATGTTTCATAGGACTATCCCGCCCCTCACCTCTGCTTTGTCATCATCTATGCTTCCTATGCGAGAGCGTGAACGTGGCAAACGACAAACCCGAGTAGAGCGACATTCAAAGGAAGTATATGCTACAGTAACCCAATTTTCTCCAATGAATTACGAGCATCAAACTGGTTCTCAAAATCCGAAACCTCTTAAAGTCCTGGTCTCAAACTGCCCATGTGGTTCCAGTATCCGAAAATACTTACCACATAAAATCTTGTTTTTCGACACCCTTTCTTTATATACTTTTCGCCGTTCTTGCCAAAAGCGATTTTTTAACAGTATTTGACCCTTCTCTGTGAGCGTATAATTACCGGCTGTCGTCGGTTATTTCCGCACTCACATTTCCGGCTCATCAGTTCAGGAACTTTTGGTGGCACTGAATAGTTAGGTTGTGGCCGCGGTCAATTTGCACTCCCAAAATGTTAAAATCTAGGGCTAGGCCAGGCTTGGGGGCATTTTTCAATTAGGTATTGTGTGTAGGCCAAGTGAATGTTTTTTTGTTGTATTTGTGAACATGCTGGGAATGAAAAAAGGCCAGTTTCTCGGCTGTAGCTGCACTCTTCTTCAAGATGGTGGCCCCCTGTTGCAGTTGTGCATTGCTGTGTAGCAACTGAGAAATTGGCCGCGATTTCAGGTAGCCCTCAAACAAGCCAGATTTGCAAAAAAACTAGTTGGTTGACAGTACTTTTGGACCACATTTTTGGAATCGGTAGGAAATTTGCTTTCGGAATCTAATGTTGGCTTTAGTCGAGCATCGGCAGGAAAGTGGTGATTTTGGGGTGAAAAGTGCCGATTTTGCATTTTTTTGCCCTCATTTTTCTTAGTTCGGCTTGGTTTCCACTGGGAGTGAATGGGTCAAAAATACAAGAGAGAATAAAGTTTCTGTGCTCATCTGTAGGGCTTGTGATGTGAAATGACTCAAAACATTTCCTTATTTGCATGTAGTTTTGGACAAAGTGAAGAAAGGGTGAAGAGTGCATTGACGTGTGTTCTGACAGGCAAACCCCTGTGAGAACTGTTCTGTGCCCCCTGTCCTGAACGCCGCCATGTTTTCCTTGTAACTGAATGTGTTATCGCTTGCTCGAAAAGTCTTTATTATTTTGTTTTATTAGTAATATCTCGTGATTCGTTTGTGTGTTTAGAGTATTTATAGTTTGTAGTTAGTGGTCGTTGAATTTTTTGGAGTGTTACGCGTACGTATTGTGTTAAAATAGCATTGGTGTTCAGTTCCTTACGTAGGGCGGTCGAACCTAAGACCTAGGAACCAATATGAGTCGAACCAATTTTTTCCGTTTTGATTTTTTTCTCGTTTTGAAAAAACGCTTTGCTATCATCGGAAAGGTAGTGCATTCTACTCAGTAAAATTCGAAAAAGTATCAAAATCGGAGCAAGCAGTGTAAAGTTATTGCAATATTTGTGGCGAAATTTGGGTCACTTTGTTTGGATCGCGTCGGCCATATTGGAGGACAGCGGTATAAGTTACGAGTTAAGAAATTTGTGTAAATTGTTTTCGCCAACAATTTACGGTGAAATTTAATGAGACATATCTTTACTTACTATTCTGCACGATTTAACAGTGTTCACCAAATTTCATTCTCGTAGTTGTTACTCATTAAGTGATAATGTGCTCACAATTCCCGTTGGACTTGTCTTATTTCTGGCGGCACCGACAACATGGCGTCTTTTGCTGAACTGGAAGGCAAGTTCAACCTGTTACTTTGTAATTTGTGAAGATTTAACGTTGACAAACGTTGCTACAAAAAGGAACTTTGTTCAATTTTCGTGTTTTTGGTGCAAAAACATAAGATAATTCGAATTATTTTACTGTGGATTTCCCATTCAGGTGATCTTACACTAAGCTAAAAAAATAGTTGAAATAATTTTGAAATGTTTTTTGTTTGACTATCAACTGCTGTTCAAGGCTTGAATTGGTGTCACAAAATGATTCATATTTTTCTAAATGTTAAGTCTCAATTGCTTTCAAGTCATGTTTTGTAACTTATTGCTTCTTAATTCAGGTTATCAAGTCAACTATATGAATAATCTTAATTTTGAGAAATAAGCTATGTTGGATTGTGAAGCTTCAAGCCTCCAATTCTTGTTCCTTGCAACTTCATATTTTTTAATCATGCTTGTCAAACTCTGGTGTAAGGAAACACAATTCGGTCACCATGGTAATAGTTACATGTATGTCCACTTTCGTATCGTGAAAACATTTGCTGTTGAATAGCGTTTATAATGCTAAATGTTGTAAAGTTTTGTGCATTTTAAGTTACTTATTACGTTAAAAGGTTGAATCATTTTGGCTTAATGAATAAAAAAGGATGACATTTTGTATTGGACTTGTCATACTTATGTGCTCGAACTAGCCCCCTATTTGGAGAAATGGAAAAAGGTCTGTCTCAGTCAGAGAAGCACAAACTCCGAAAAAAGTAGAAAACGAGACGATGTTCCACTAGAAGGCAGGAAGTACCCAGTGAATCTTATAGTAAAAGATGGACATTCCCAAAAATTCCAGCCCAGTGGCGGATTTAGAGGGGGTCCGTGGCCTCCCCTAAAATTCTCCCAGATTACATTTGGCAGTTCGGGGGTGCAAATGTCTGACGGGAAAATCCTGGCTATTACTCTGTCCTGTCCCTAACTCAAAATCCTGGATCCGCCCCTGCAACCCTCCATTTTTTAAGCTTGGTGCGCTCATACAAAGTCTGGGAAAATCTCTGGTGAAAGCCAACAAATTTGCACAGTTCGCCAGAAGTACCCAAGTTCTAAATAAACCTAGTTTGAGCGAGCGCTGTGGCCAGCGACCAGGTAGGCCTAAGGGTAACCTTGGCCCAAAGCTGTATGGGCCTACTAACAAGCTAGCTGTATTTTGACGGTAGTCTTCATTCTGGAAGCTCGCACTGAGGCTAGCTAAGGGCTGCCGCGGCAGTGTGACACAGGATTAACTAGCCCGTAATTTTATGCAAGTGTCGGAAACTACCTTTGAATATATAAGGCATTTATGATTTGAACATTTTACTTCGACAAAACAGCTTGCAACCGCATGCCTTTACCGTTCGCCAGGGTCTTGTCTCGATCCGCACCGGGTCCGATAGGCTGCTGTCCCGAGTCCGGCAAAATAATTTCTGTCAAAATTTATTCGCCACATTTCTTCAGCAAATTCGATAAAATTGTCCGTATTTTGATTCTATTAAAATTAAGGCGCGATGTCGATTATTTTAGCCCCGTTTGCAGGCTGGTAACAGGTACTCGTCCATTCACACTGACGGCGTTTTCTGAGCGGCTAGCCTGGGTTCCTGATTGAATTGTACTCAGTTCCGGGTTCGCGGCAAGTTCAAAATGGCGGTCGTTCTTCGGGTGCGAATCGTGAGTGGCGCGTTCATGTAATTTTTTTTCGAGTACGGATCGTGTATTAGTTATGGGATAAGTACTTCTTGGATCCTTATAACATCCTCTAACCATGTAATAAGGGTTAACAACGTGTGAGATCAGGACCTTAAGCTACTATTGCAGTCTAATTGTTCACGGCTTCTAGATATTTGTTGCTTAATCACGAACTGGAATTAGACGTATCACTTGAAGATATTAATGATTTCTGACACAACTGATGATTGTCGTGGTTAATTATGTAGATACGGTTATTTCTCCTGATATCTTTGACACATGTTCTCAGGTCGTCTCTTCAGTTTGCATTGACACCCTCATGTCATATCAATTTCCGCGATATAATGTATCTCAAGTTCACCATTGTCCACTGCCATTATATTATGTGGCTGGACTTAGAAATAGGCGAACTATTGCTGGTAATCAAAAGAACGGTGCATGCTATTTTAGTTCTTATTTAATAGGATACTACGGTAAGCCTTGTTTTGATGATTTCCATCAATCCTCGTTCTGTCACCTGTTAATGCATCCTTGTGTCAATCTTTCAAGTTTAACGCAGCAATCAATTAAAAGCTCTACATATTCCCCGTCATATTGGTCATTGTGGTCCTTTTTGGTGGTCTATTCCCACATTTGCCATGTAATTTGCTAAAAGCGTAGGTCACGCATGCTCGTTTAGCAGACTTTGAAAGGAGTTTCAACATTTTCCTCCAATCTTTTGAGGGTTTTCTAGGGTTCCAGAGGATTACCTTGTTATAGAAAACTGGATGGGAACGTCCTTTTTAGTATCTGTTAACAGGCCAAAACCAGGTTTGGTATCCTTTTAAGCAACTTGGCAGCTGAGTGTTATCGTGAGCGTCTAGGTTAGTGACTGCCTGAAGTGAAGCCCTAAGATACATCGCATCTCATGAAGTGTTTGCTTTATGGAGTACTTATTCAAATGGATCACATAGGCTTCTTGTTTGGGATTAAGATGATGTTCCGTATGTGTTTCGGCGATTTCCAACGTTATAAAATATCATTCATCAGATAATAGATAGTGATATTGTTAAATACATAGATAGATTGTGATATTGTTAAATACATACTTACGCTTTGAAGAGAAGATAGGATTTTCCAGAGAAATGTTGAATACTCAAGTTTGACGAGCTTGAACCCAGCTATATTGTACTGTGGGTTTCTGGTTCACATGTGTGTGAATTGACAAACACAGGCAATTAGGCTACGTTGTGAGCTTTGTTTCAGGTACAAGAATTACTGTGATCTGCATTCGCAAATATGTGTGAAAATTACAATTTTTGTTAGCGTGCGTGGTTCCTCGGCCACATGTGCGACTGTATGCTCCATTTTTATCGATATAACCGTGTCCGCGTGTGGACTACGTGGGGCTCGACCCGTTTTCCGCTTGGACGCCAGATCTCACGAAGACAAAGCAGAAAACATGTCGCCAAATCTGACATTTTACGAGTCCGCACACAGACTGAAGGGGTCCGTTATGTTGGTGTTCAAAATTTAAAGTCTAAACCCATGAAATATTAAAATGTCATATATAATCTTGTAATTGTGTCGTCAATTAATACGCAAGTGATGTTTTGTGTTTCAGTATAAGTGTGCATATTAGAACCGGTTTATGTGGCACAAAAGAATTCGATGAACTTAAATTCAAAACATGATTTGAAGTCAATAAATTAGCCCATTGAGATACATTGTGAAAGCGGTTAAGATATTTTAAGTGATAACATATTTTTGTGTTGTTGCTATGGATTAAAAACTGTAGCTCCTCATTTGCCAGTTAATACAATTCTTGTTTCACTTGCTCTCCCAATAAATAAATGGACTTGAGTGCGGAATCCGTAGGAAACCCATCAGTTGGTGATTGTCGAGTGAATGCCGTTGCTTTCAACAATCGTATGTTCTTTCCTCAGTAACATTTCTGTGATAAAACGTAATCATGCTTATGGTTGTAACATAACATAAAACGTGAATGAGAACCAACGAACACAGCATTTGTATGTGTTAAAGGGAGACAAGAGACTGCTACAGACGATGTCGTTCATGTATCTACAGGGCTACATTGGTCTATATACCCGTTGCCCCGGCATGGAGACAACATGACCTGAAATGTTTCTCGTTCAGATGGTCATACATTGAACATTTCTGTAGCGAATTGGGGAGTTAAAAATAAAGTGGTTCCCATTCTTTTGCTGATTTATTTCTTCTCTATTTTCAGGTTGTTAGTCAATAATCGAACTGCCCTGGTGATACCGCCGATGCCGCAATGAGTGGTGTGTTTGAAAGAACGACTGGGAAGACTCCTGGTGGTGGAAACAAGAGTCCAGTTTACCAGGCAGAGGTTGGCACGATGGAACATTTCAATGTGCAATCGTTTGGATATGACGATTTCAGTTTCAACTGTACCGCCTTTTTCTGTCTCAACATTTCGGAGGGTGGAGTGAATAACACAAACCAAACCGTCCTAAAAAATGAGACCACAGAATTTCAACTGAAGCCATATAGCCAAGAGCATCTTATTGTTGCATCGACGTTACTCGGGCTGCTCATTATCTCTACGATCATAGGCAACATTCTGGTTATCGCTGCAATAATAATTGAGAAAAACTTAAAGGGCGTGGCCAACTACCTTATCATGAGTTTGGCGTTCACTGATTGTGCCGTATCAATATTTGTCATGCCCCTAGCGGTTATAAACGAAGTTAGCCAGGTGTGGTTTTTGGGAAAAGCAGTTTGCGAATTGTTTATATCAATGGACGTGTTACTGTGCACAGCTAGTATACTTCATCTAGTTGTTATCGCCTTAGACAGGTATCTGGCGGTCACTCGTGTAGACTATATGAGAAATCGAACGGCAAAGCGTATCAAAATCATGATATTAATAGTGTGGGTCATATCTGTGTTTATATCCATTCCGCCCCTGTTTGGTTGGAAGGACCCTGAGAACAACGCAGATATTACCGGCCTCTGTATCATATCTCAAGACAAGATCTACACAGTGTACTCCACCGGCTGCGCCTTCTATCTCCCGTTTGCTCTGATCATGGTTATCTACTATAAAATTTGGCGCGCTGCCAGGTCGCGAATACGCAAAAAGGTTTTCAAGCCAAAGAATGGAAGCGTCATTAGGGATGACGACAATTCCCTCGTTACTGACTTGGCGACGGATGGCGCAACAGTGTCGACCTACCTTCCAGGGCCCAGCGTGGCATTGCTGAAGCAAAATGGCGGAAGTGCCATTAAAAATATAGAAGACAATCCGTTGCATAATAATAAAGAAAACCAGGATCATTTATCTGAAAAAGATTCCTCTCCTAGCGGATCTATAAGCCAGGACAGTAATGGCAATGTTCCATCGCCGCTATCGCCTCTTTCTCAAACGTCTTCAACCCCTTTGGCACCAGCGGTGCCTGCGTCTCCGTCGAAATCCAGACCTAGCGTGGACTTTTCAAACTCGCTTAAGTCTGTCAAACTCTTCATTAAGAAATCCCCAAAGGAGAAACATAGAGACAAACTAGAGCAAAAACGGGAACGTAAAGCGGCGCGAACGCTAGCTATCATCACAGGTTGCTTTTGTGTGTGTTGGTTCCCTTTCTTCGTCCTGGCTTTGATCTCGCCGTTTTGTGGTGAAAACTGTCATGTCCCTGACGCCGCCAGGTCGATTATAAACTGGTTAGGTTATGCAAATAGCCTGCTTAACCCCGTTATATATACAATATTCAGTCCAGACTTTAGAAATGCCTTCAGAAAGATACTGCTGGGCAAATTCAGCCGACGGTAACAACGTTTTCCGCGGAATTTTATTACCGTATGTTGTTCAGTGCTCTCACAAGATTGTCGGGTCCTGAACTTAACTTGTTTATTTGTTGAAATGTAGTGCCGCGTTTCAATCCCACTTTAACTTGTCTTTCGTGGCAACTGGAAAACGCGACTTTTGTAATCACTTGTAGTTCAACGTTCATTTTTTGAAAGAAAATAGTCATTTGTTTTACCGAGGTGTTGGTTCAGTGGCTTGCTAGTTTGCAATGAAAACCGAGAAACGTGGATCGAAATTGCCTAAGCTATTTAGGCAAGTAGCCCGCTGGAGTGAGAGGCCCGGCACTAACATGTCTGTATTGCCGATCGGCGAATTGCAATTGCATCAGTGTTAAGTATACTATTCCGTAAAACAATTCCTTGTGTACAAG
>NMRA01000091.1:260444-279755 GCA_002633005.1 Phoronis australis
CCCCCTCCCGACCTCCCCCCATTCGGTGCTATGCGCATCTACAATCGTGGTTCAGTTTGCGCAAATGCTTCCAGCCGGACAAAATGTTGGGCCCCCCCTTGTGATATCCTAGATCCGCCACTGTTTTGAGTGTTGAATTATTGGATTGAACTCATTGTTTCCGTTCCATAAGTGAAGATGTTTCGTCCCAACTGCAAGCTATTGTCTTGTGGTCTACGGAACTCAAACCTGCCTCCCGTTCAGTAACGCTAGGACCTCGCTAAAAAGCAAGACTTTGCGAGATTACGTGAGATATTGCCATGTATTTTAAATAAGAACACGTGACCTTGACTAGATTTAAGCTAGGTCCTAGCGTAGATCCTAGAGTCTACTGAACGCACGCCTGCTCAACGGGAGAAGCTGGAACATTCAGAACAACTCGAGTATCTGTGAAGCCTCAATTTATTTCTCGGGACATTCGGAACACCGCGGGTAATTCTTAACCTTACGTTCCACCACAGATGGAATCGTTATTTGCGCATGTGCGGAATTCAAGTCGTGCTACTTTCAAACTGGAGAATGATTGGCCTTCTGACTTACGTCTCCACGTGTTCGCTGACATTCTCCACCGAGGGTAATTTTGAGGCTACACTGAAAATACACGAGGTGTTCCGGATGCCCTCGGAGGTGTTCCATAAATAGGCATGTGCGAACTTCAATCAAACGGCAAGACATGTGACTTTCAAAATGGCTAATGCCGCCTAATGCACCGGGATAACATGCTTGAACAACAGCTAAGAAAGCATGAAAATGACCGTTGCGTAGGACTTGAGACCTGCAAGATTGAGGCCCTGATTTTAGTCGTCTCTTGACCAAATGCCTTTGCAGTAATTATTGAACTTCGCGCATGCGCAGATAAGGGCATCCAGAATGCCTCGGGTATTTTTGTAGCCTCATGCATAATTTCTTTTTGGAGGTGAACGTTAACTGAGCATGTGTAGACTTCATTAGCCACACGGCAAGTCATGTGACCTTAAAACTGGATATGATTGCTGGTCATATGACTGAAGTTATCACATCCTCAGATAACGTTCACTTCCGACGGATAGTTTGAGCAAGGAGTGTACGAAGAATTGTACTACACTCCTTGGTTTGAGGCTGCGGAAATACCCGAGAAGGATGTGAACATGGCCATGGTTTATTGGATGGCTAAGGTAGAATGCTCAGCGAAAGAAGTTTGGCGTGAAAACGAAAAAGTGATCTTGCCACAGTTTTATTAGATCGCTAAGTTCATCAACTAAAACCCTACTGAGTTACATATATTTACAATCGTTCATCGAAGTCCCATAGTAATTCAGTTTATATATCCTTTTGGCTATTCTTGGAAATATAGGTTACCCGGCATGATCAATATTTATTAGCCGTGATCGCTAGACCGATCTACTTTTGTTTATTTTGCCGGCGAAAACAGTTGTGTTTGTTAAAAAAATCAAAACTTTGGGAAAACTTGAAGTTCAAACAATTAAGCAATAAAAAGGTAAAACAAAAATTTAGGAATTTTAATTCGGTGGTCGTAAAAATTTCAAAAAGAAATAAACTTAATACGTAAAGTGGAATCTAACTGAATTAAGTTCGCTGCTTGACAAGTTTCAATTTACAGTTGAATTCTTTCGTAGTTTGCATTTTGCTCTTTGCTCACTACAAATTTGTAGGGAGTGTGGGGACACCGAATTAGTTTTCTTTGCATCATCGTAAGCAGAGACACTTCTAGAAAAATACGAAATTGACATAGGCCGGTTTTTGAAAAGCCATGTTTCGCTTAAGTTAGTGGTGTTGAACACTTCACTGGCTTCTGCAGATTCGCGTTTTCTCGCAGTCCTCTTAACACTCGAGAAAGCACACGCTCCTGTTATAGCCACACGATGTAACAGATGCCCGACATTCATTACGAAAACAAACGGAGTAAAACTACGTCAATATTTCTTTTACATTTTACTCCTGTATCTTCCATTTGAACATCCGTCAGAGGAGTGAAATCTACAATAACTGGTGCGAGGTGTGGAAATTACATAACTTATAGAGTTCTTTGTTAGACACTACAGAATACCGACGCAAAAGACAAGGTATACTGAAGATACCGTTTCGTGCCCAGTATATTGAAGGTTCAGGTTCGGGCTTTCAAATTTAACGATCAATGCATGGTCGAGATGGTTATAATCATCAGAAGATCAGGAAAATTGGTGGCTCTGTTTTCATCAAAACAACGATTGTTTTCATACAATTATAGTATACAAACGATGTGACCTTACAACCATGTGGCATAATGTTCTTATTCAAAATTTTACGCAAGACATATTTGTCTCTGCGATAAGTGCCATGGAACTGATTACAATAGCACATTCAATTAAACTGCTAACTTTTTCTGATGTGCTCGTGTTCACTATGAAATAAAAAATACACCGACTTAGTTTTTAGCTATTTTAGCTCAACCAGCGTCTTTATAAAAATGCGCAACTTGACTTCAAACGTGCAACAATTTCAAAATTATAGATGTCGATCGGGCCAAAAAAGCATAATTGGTTGTGTAGGTGGTGCGATATTTTAGTTGCTCATATTCGAAAAATGGTCATCTGAGACGGGTAAAAACGATGTGGAGTTATGTTCCTTCTTTACTCATCGCTTGGCAAATCACGGTGTTTAAGCTTTGTTTACGTGCCTTAATTTGGGCACTTTTCCAAAAATAAAAACACGAAACCTTGCCTAAAATTGATACCGACGGACGTTTTTGGTCGATGAGAGCAAGTTTCAAAATGCGTTGTGGTAAAGACCAGAGCCATGATTGGCCTCATGCCATGTTGTAATTATGAAACAATTTAAGCTGATGTGAACACACTAAGACGAGAAGTTTTATTCTTCAAATTTGCTGTTTTACCACGAAGCAAGACAAATAACATTGAATATAACACATTGAGCTTACAACACACCACTCTTGGTCATTTAGAGACGCATCTGTCGTCATTACCTTGCTCCAGATATTTTATCTTTTCTTCAAATATAAACGCATTTACAGATAAGCTGAAAATTGGTGTTTTCTTTATATCATGATTTTGGAGCTTAATTCCAGATTGTTAAATATGATTTCTTTCCAGCACTATCATTTAAACCCCATATAAGGAAAACTCGTCGCGAAATCAACATTGTGATCTGTTATTTTAAATCATGAGCAATATTCAAATGCTCATTAACAATGTCGTAACAAAACGACTGCTATGCGTTTTTTCAGTGCGAAAATCTGCCAAAAACCTTAAACGCTTCACAACGCGAGACTCTGGTGAGACACAAACGATGAGAAATCTTCGCAAATTTTCTCCCACAATTCATAATTCCAGCCTCGCAGACCAATCTCTTCTGTGGCACTATTTTGCCAGTGTTCGGCGGTTAATTCTCGAAGTTACCCGCAAAACACTCGCACTTCCCTCATTTGAGTTTTGCAAGATCACGCAAGTCTTCGCGAGATATCGCCATGCAAGACAAGTGAAACACCAGGCGTGCGTTCAGTAGACGCTAGGACCTACGCTAAGATCTAGCTAAAACCTAGTCAAAGTCACGTGCTTTTTAGCGAGGTCCTAGCGTTACTGAACGGGAGGCAGATCAGCCTATGAACGTAGTGCGCCGTTAATTTGAGTATACTAGGCTAAGATCGAAAACTAAAGATTGTTATGTAACGAGACCTATATGTTTTTCAGAAAAGGAGGTGTCAGGGAAAAGACCATTGTTGTTGTCTGCGGATTTTTAAAATAAAAAGTATACGATTTGTTGTGCTTTGTATCGAATTTTATTAATTCTGTACTGATTGCAATTTTAGTTAATATAATCGCTGTGTATAATAAGGTATCAATTGTGAACATGAGGCTTCAAATAAATTGTTTTATATATCGAGCACTTTTTCAAGTACGCTTCGAAGAAGTCTTGTAAGTGTAGAGTATTTTTCCCAAGTGTGCTCGAGATTGTACTCAGAAATCATAGATGTTCACACTGTCTTGAGTACTACTCGGTAAAATGGGAATTACTCCTCGATTTCAAGTACTACTGTTTGGCTACGTTTTGGTTGGCTCCAAAGCATGAGAATTTACTCAGTCCGTGTAGTTTTATAATTCTCGAATAATGTAAGGGACTTGATGAAGTTTGGTGGTTGTGAAACCAAGCCCATGCTCTCGTATGTGAGGCATCGCCTAGCATACGAAGGAGCACGTGCCTTCGCTCGAAAAGCAAGGAGCTAATGAAAATTTTGTTATTTGTAATTTCAGGTTACCGGCAATTTCCTTACTTGTAACTCCAAAATAATTGTTGAAATGATGATGGGGAAAACGGTAGTCTACCAAAAAAATACTTTTGTAATACCCCCCGCTGAGAGTTTTGTTGAGGGAACCTTGTTCCAGTAGTAGGAGCGGGTGGTAGATGTACAGTTGCCTTCAGGAGAATCTTCCTCAGACTTAGTCGTTGTCTTAATGACATGGTACCTCTGGTAAGCTACCGAAAATTCCCTGGAGCGCATAACAAGTGTTTTCATAGAAGTTTCAGTATTAAGTTCATGTTGGTTGAAATCTTTATTAAGAATTAGCAAGGCTTTCTGCGTTTCATATTGAACGGGTATGCTTGGCCCGGTTTCTATGTTTTAGGTTGTGTCTTGACCTGTCTTGCTATAAGATGGTGTAATGAAGTAAAGATCAATGTTAAGGATAGACATCAAAATATAATGGAACTCAGGTAACCTGCCAGTAAACAAGTATTCGGTACAATGAGGCTTGCTGCCCAATTCAATTCACAAAATAAATTGGATATTCATCATGATTAGGAAATAATGAACTCTATTAAATTTTCTCGGAGGCTGTCCGATATGAGAGTTCCCATTTACCTTTTAACTATTATAACATTAGAACCCAACGATAAAGTCGTAACTGTAAAGCAAGAACATTTTCATTTTTTAACGTTCAACATTGTGGATGTCACATATCTACCAGCGACTATAGTTTGCTCTATCGTGTTCTAGCGCTGAAGCGAGACGGCGCACGAAAGTCAACTCTAAGACTTGCCTAAGCCGTTGTGAACCAATGTCTGTTGTTATAAACATAGGCGGATTTAGGGGGGGGGCCAGGGGGCCCGGGCCCCCCCACCCCTTGGCTGCCGCAAAAAAATAAAACTGTAAGAGCGTAGGGAAATGGTGAGTTTATTAATTAACCTCGGTAATTAAAATTACACGGATGAAAAAAGATTTAAATGTGTGCAGTTTTAGTGTTTGTGGGGGGGGAGGGGCCCAAACCCAATTTCAAGTGTCAAATTCGGAACACTGCGCATTCGTAACGGAACTATGGCTAAGTATAGGCTCTCCCGCGATATCCCAGGCGACCGGCAGTGGCGCTGCGCACTACGACTCCGTTTTCGTCGTCTGCTCCACTGTGCAATGAAGAAAATTTACTTCATTTTTTAAAGAGAATGGAACCTGAGTGACGATGAAAAAACAGAAGCTGCTGGTAAGATGTGAATTTCAATCGAAGCCTTAGTGAATCACTCAGAAACTCGNGAAAAACGGATTTGGTCTTTTGGGCATTTGAAGACTATTTTAAATACGACAAAGTTGTTAAGAATTCATGGCACAAAATATAAAACGTGTAATAAGCATTACGAAAACAAGTGGGTTTCGCGCGCAAACGCTGAGGACCATAAACAAGTAGGTCTTTTAGCTTTTATTACTAGTCAAATCGTGGTGGTGTAGTGGTAACGCACGCGCTCTCTAACCGCGAGGTCGTGAGTTCAAGTCTTTGTTACGTTCAGTTTTCCTGTTTGACACGTTCTCTGTTTTTTTTTTTCTTGAATAATACTTCAGGAATCAAGGAAAATGTTTGCTTTTTAGAGGTAAAAACAGAAAAATTTCCTGGGCGGGAGGGGGTTTGCCCCCATTCGGTGCTATGCGCATCTACAATCGTGGTTCAGTTTGCGCAAATGCTTACAGCCGGACTGAAAATGTTGGGCTCCCCTTGTGATATCCTAGATCCGCCACTGATAAACATCAACTTTCTTTACGTTTGCTCATCCAGAGCAACGTCATCGAGTTCTTATCCTTTGCTTGAATCGAAATTGGTTACAATAAGTCACACAGACTTCCCTTCTGATGGCCATTGGCGACTGACACTGACCCCCCGTGATAATCATACAGAAATGGACAGGACAGAGTTCAGTTACGCTGGGACCTACGCTAGGATCTCGCTAAAGTCTTTCCAAAACCACGAGTTCTCATTTGAAATACATGACAATATCTCGCAAAGTCTTGCCTTTTAGCGAATCCCAAGCGTTACTGAACTCTACCCTGTTCTGATCGCACTAATCACGTGTCATTTTTTCTTAGGCCAAAAAATCATTTCCAATCTGAGTTAGAAACAAGATTAGACCAATTATTGGCCTAGATTAAGAGTTGTTTTTTGACACAAGTCTACGGTTTATTGCCCCTGTAAGTGGTGGATATTCTGCGTGATTAAATTACAGCTGCTTGTTTAGCTAATTATTCGTTATTGGACTATCGGAATGGCTAGAAAGTTCAAGGGTAGCTACAACTCGACTTTGTGTAAACAAATAAGTCGTATATCATTCGCTTGCACGTACATCTGGATTTACTAGGAATCCTAATAGCCTGTTTTAACAACCTCACCGCAGGAATTTTATTCGAGGTCAGCGACTTTAGGATGTGTGCCTCCAAACTTGTTGATTTTTGTGCACGTTCAGACAGACCATGTTATTTTTATTTCTGCCACCTAAAAGCCTGATAACCATAATGTCTTTTGCAGCAAACCTCGATCGGCTTCAAAAATGGATTTAGACAGGGGTTTAGTTGTAATAAGGTTCAACTGTAGAATTTGTTGTATAATTATATGGCAAAAATTTTGTGTACACTTTAGTAACTCCCTGGGAATTGAGATTTTGAAGAAAACAGGAACTCGATGGCAAATATCCGGGCATTGTTTATGCGATCGCGCTTCTGTGCAAGTTGTTTAAAAGCATCGTGGATTCTTAGCCTGGTTAAAAGTAGAATTTAAAATGATGGAGGCAGGCACTGGTCTTATGAAGACGTTTTCCGGATATTGAGTTTTCGTACATACATATACACATATCAGTGACCTTGACTCTTCCAAACTAGCCTCTGAAAATTGTAAAAAAACAAGGGTCTGCCAACTTAAAGTGGAACTTTCACGCTAAACTATGATTCTTGTCTCTGTGATGTTTGGTTAAATTAGAAGTGAAAATGAAGTAGGTTTAAAACTGCCACATGATTTTAAGAACGAGTTCTGCGTCCGTCGAAAATGATCCACCCAATATCGCACAACCGTATCAAGTAAGTATCGTGACGTGGTGTTGGGGAATAGTACTGCATGACGCAGGCTATGTGAGCCCCCGAGGTGCGTCACCAGTGCAAAGGTCTCCTATTTCCGGATTTTTTAGTTTTCATCTTTACAAGTTGTCAATAAATACAACTGTACTTAGCTAATCGTAAATGACGTTGAAATAGCATTGTCGTTTAGTTCATGCTATACATTAGCATAGTTAGGAGCATGCAAAGCGACTATCCGACTGTTTTAGACTAAACACCGTCATCAAATCGGTCTCAACTTCTCAGAGTGATATTCCAAGTTCGCGAGGAACTGACAGTTCGTTATTCCTAGAGACCATGTTAAGCTGCTGTAGTGGTAAAATTAGGGGTAAGTAGGCGCCCAAAGGCCACCGTATCACCTTGAGCATTGAATTTTAAAAGTGCATTGAGTTCCCAAAACATCACAAACATGTAGGCCTATTTTTGACTCACTAGTGTGTATTTACTTCAAGTCAGCAGATTAGAATTTAGGATGTCGCAACCACACAATTTTTATTTGATGGCAAAGGTCCGCGTGCATTGCAAGCGGTCTTTGAAGGGGGCCCAAGCACAATAATAAATGAAAATAGGCGCGGTAACGCCCAGAAACGATCTGCTGGCAGCGTTTATAGTCGCCCATGCAGTGTGTCCTCGGGGGCTCTTCGATCGTTTGTTGACTATCTGATTCATTTCGCTCAGTGAATTCTCGTTCACATTCAGCTTTACTGCAAGGATGAGTCGTAATGCATAAAGTAAAAAGATGGTTGGCTGCGCCTACGTGCGCCTACGTCCCAATATAGCACGTACTGGTTAAGCATGCGCACACCCAGCCTTTGATATATGGGGGGCTCGAATTCCCGACGTTGTGGACCATTTGCTAACAAAAGAGCTGGCGGACTAAAAAAAACGGGGGTACCTCTGTGAATTGCGCGTTCCCGCTTATTTAGTGGACTTTTGTTCCATTTTCTCTCGGAGCGGACCTTTTTGCCCACTTCGCCAATTAGGGGTGCTCGAGCAACCAACCCCCCCCCNTGGGTGCGGGCATGTTAAGCACGTAATTACAAGCCTGGTCTCAAGCAATAACGAACTATCATTTCTTTTGAGCTCCTTATATAAGCTCTAATTTGACTACGAAACAATTTGAGCCCAATTTCATAACGGTAACTGGTCTCAGTAAATCAAAAGTTGTTCTTGTCATGGAAGCCACGTTCAATTTCAGATTCAAAAACGTCTTTATCTAGAGTCCTTTCATATTCATAGCGTAGATACAATCAAAGGGTCACCGTTTACTTTGGTTCTGTATTTCGGCTAAAACTTTTTTCCTCGGCAACAGACTATAACATACGTGTGCAGTTTTGTGGCAAATCTATCCTAGACCAGAGCTATGAAACGACAAAATCTGTTGTGTTTTTGTGATTTAATTATAAATCGCCTATTTCTAAAAAAGTTGACTGAATCGAGGCTGCGACCTCATTAGGGAGATTTCAGTGCCTGTCGATCTCGAGGCTAGAACAATCTAACCAAAATCATGTGTCTTCTCGTTTAATCAAACGGCGATATCTCAAGTAATCTTGCAGTCTTTCTTTTTAGCGAGGTCCTAGGGTAGATGTTAGCGTTACTGAACTATAGCTGCGCCCCTTTCCATGCTGGGCGGTCGTGAAAATGACCAACGCGCTGATCAAAGCTGGCGTGAAAAATTTCAGGGCCACGGTCTAGTTTCCCGTATGTATGCTGGTCTGTTGTGTGAAATGGGCTTAACTTTTCCAGAAATACCGCCTTTTCTTAAGTAGACAATTAGATGGGTTTGCATATATCTCACCCGTCTCCACGGAATAGCTTGCCTTTCCTGCTTTCGTTGAATTGATCTTAAGCGTAAACCTAAAATTGCTTTTGAATATCTTATAATGTTTCCAGTCTTTGATTAATTAACGGACTGAATCCTTCATTGAGCTTCAACTTTTTAATGATCTCGAACTCATTTTCCTAAATGAATAAATCCGCGTTGAAAAACCGATAACCAGATAATTATCACTTTTACCCCAAACATTTTGGGGGTGGCACATTTTTAGAATTCTGTGTTGTTGGACCTAATGCCTGAGCTCAAAGAGTACATGACGGGCAAAGGAAAACAATGACCGTACGAGAAAAGATGTACCTGAAGGTGCAGAGTCCGAGTATATCCAGAAATCAGGAAAGACACGATCAACATACTCACAGCGAGCATGGTCAGAAGGAAGTGTCGGAATTCAACCTGTGATCGGTACGAAATGCCAGTCAAGCCACTAGGCACAAAGTAGTGCCCAAATCACGTCAAAATAAGGCTGTCCCGGATTACACAGCGAAACTAGAATGTCGCAGTATTTACCCACAATGGGGCCTTGGAGCCATTGGAGTTCCATGTGTTCTTTGTTGTTGTATTTTATCAAGCTTTAGTCGTGTCGTTTCCCTATATTAAAGAATTGTCGGAAAAGCTGTAGCGCATTGGGTCTGGTTACGAGATCAGTATTGCTCCGTCGGACGGTCCCAGAACCACTCTGCTGCATTCGTAAGTGCATCCCAAGTTTAAACTTATTAAGGAAAACATCAGTGGGATAGTTTGTTCATCCGTTAAGAATTGTACCGAGGAGCATACTGGGGGAAACTCAACAACCCCTACGGAAACGAATGTACCAACATCGGAGGAACGCGGGAGAAGGTATTTCGTCGGGCGGTCCATAGACACTTGCAAGCGAATGGTCACAAAGTTAGAAAATGACGGTGTTGAAATTTTAATTAAGGACAAGAACTGGTTCGAAAGAAGCGTCAAGGAGGCCATCTTCATTAAAGGATAATGCCAGCCAAAAAAAACAAACTATTTTGTATCAATTTAGATCGAGTAGTTCCAGCAAGTTCAGTTGTTTTATCTGACACCTAACGGCAGACGGAGGTGTTGAAATTAACCAATGACGTAATCGGTTCGAACGCAGTCTGATCAGCTGGTATCGACTTATCGCATGAATTCATCATTTTACACCAATAAATCATCAAAATTCGATGTAAACCCCATTACAAATACATCAAGTTCTTGAATAAATGTGTTGTTTTATTTCACTGTTACGGATTTGTAGGTATTTGAACGGTAGCCTACAGAGTTCGGTAGGTCAATTTACCATGGTCGATCGCGGGGGTTCGGGTATGTTTGGTGATAAATTCGAATCAATTTTCCGTGAAATACAGATGGGGGAAAATAGCTGTGTGTTGTACTTTTAGACTTGCGATTTTTTCACCCCTGGCCTACCAGCGATTGAGAACGCCCGGAAGGCGATCGAGAACAAAATTTGGCGCTAGAAGCGAAGCCAGGCAAGGTGAGTAAATTTGATGAATTTTTGTTGTTTTTACTTCCAATGTGAAAACGATGGCATGAGTTAAAGGCGTAACACATTGAGGAAAGGGGGGTAGAGGTTTAGGCTAGTGTCTCTTCCAATTATTGGAGAAAAGCAGTGGCGGATTTAGGATATCACAAGGGGGCCCAACATTTTGTCTGAAAACATTTGCGAAAAGCACGATTAGATGCGCATAGCACCGAATGGGGGGATGCCCCCCTCCCGCCCAGGAAAATTTTCCTGTTTTTTCTCTAAAACTCAAGCATTTGCCTTGATTAATGAAGTATTATCCAAGAAAAAAGGCAAAGAAAAAGAAAAAAAAACAAAAAAAACACGGGGAACCTATCAAACATGACAAACTGCAGTTACCACAGACTCGAACTCACGACCCGGCAAATTGAGCGGGCGTGCCTTACCACTGCACCACCACGATTTCATAATTTGATAATAAGAGACCTACTTGTTTATGGTCCACAACGTTTGCGCGCGAAACCTACTTCTTTTTGTAATGCTTATTACACTTTTTATATCTCGTGCAATCAGTTCGTAACAAATTTGTTGTATTTAAAATAGTCTTCAATTGTCCAAAAGATCATATCCGTTTTTGTGTTGGCATTAATGATGCAATTGCTTTGGAAATCGTCTTAAGTTAAGGTTTGACAAAGAGAGAATTATGAGTTTCTGAGTGATTCACTAACGCTTCGATTAAAATTCACATCTTACCAGCAGCTTCTGATTTTCATCGTCACNAATCAATAAATTGACCATGAAGTTATGAAGAAATGATGTGTGAAAATATAACGCAACGCTTTTTTGTAGTTTTGTCAGAATCTCTGAATTTTCGACACTTTTCTGTTGTAAGATACGATCGAGAACGCAAAGATAAGTGGTCGGAAACGCAAATTTGTGTTTGTTTATGCGATCGGGAACGCATGGTGGTGTGTCGAACAATAATGAACTTTTTACTTATAAAATGTGAAAAAGATTACAAAATAAGTGTGGTGCGATGAATTAATCACATTTTGCGTCATTACTGTGTTACTTTCGTATCAAAACTAAACAATAGCATAGCATATTACCGGTAAATCGCCATGAGTACTACATATACATCAAGCATACTATTTAGTTATAGATATTTTCACAAATGAATATATTTTCATTTCAAGAAACAAGTTCACTGTTGTTGTGAGGCGAGCTTCAACGAACATGTCACCAACGACGTGAAGGTACGCCCTATCAGGGTTTTGAAATACAGACTTCTAATTTTAGACGAAACCACTAGGAACAAGGGGTTCTAAACTGAAGACTCTCCCAAGAGTTGTTCCATGTGGCGCGTCTGCCAGCGGTAAACAAATTGTTGCAGCAGATGAACGCGAGTGTCGAATCTTCTTGCAAAATTGTGACAGCAAAAGGAAAAAACAAATAGCCAGTGAAGTCAAAGAATGATGATGAGCTTGCCCATAGGGGAGAGAGAGGAGTGCGGCAGCAACACCATTCACGAGATGATTCAAAGATTCCCGCTCATGAACGTCTGGGATTTAAAAATTGCTAGAAGTTGTGTAAACTGTTATGCCGATACAACGGCTGGGATTTTGCTCGAAGTTTTACTGATAACATCGATGCAGAGATGAACAGATTGACTTTTGGCACCCCTGTGGCTTGAAATGAATGTACGTTGTGTTTGACTCCTCTGTTTTGTTGTCTTGGTCCTACGTTCACCGTGCATCTTCAGTTTATGATCTCAAGTTTAATGTGACATTGAAAAAGAGTGAGATAGTTATAATACACGTACTGTATTGTGATTTTCTCAAAACCTAATCAACATGTTGTCTTCAATGTCACTTCAACTACAAACTGTAGTGATTTACACAGGAAATCAACAACAATGTTATAGCATTTCTATTATAATATTGATCTTTTATCAAAATCTTTTACCACACATACCTCAAAATTGGTCATACACAAATATGTAAAGTAATGCTTCAGGGCAATCAACATTACAAATCCATTGAACATTTCCTAGAATTACTTTTGGAATGTATTACACTAAATCATCGCTGAATCATAGACAATGTATTTCGGACTGATTGATAGTATAACAGTCTCTCACGGGAAATCAACAATATGAAAGCAATTTCTACAATAATCATAGACATATTTTATTTTAAAATACTAATTGGTAAAAACAATTGTATGTTAGTATTGCCTAATGACACTCAGCATGGCCATTTAAATCTACCTAAACCGGGAACTACAAAAATGCACTGGTTCTGTTAAAGATCCTGTTCAGGAAAAAAGGTTCAAAAGAAAACGTCAAAATACTATCCCAACAGACAACTACCAACCATAAACTCTGTAAATCTGAACAAATTATAGTGACTTAAAAACCTTCACCACTTGACTTAATGATTTCATTCATGACGTTCTGCTTGCTATGTCTGTAGAAGGAGGCATACTGTTTGCATGACATGCCACATTCATCACAAAAAGAAGTGTCCTCGTGCTGTGACGCAATGTGTGGCGTCAGGCTCACTTTTTTCGTGAAACATTGATCACAGATAGGACACTCAGTGAACTGACTTGGTTCCTGAGCACGATGCTTCATGTTGTGTTTTCCTATATCGATAAAAAAACTCTTGACGCATGCAACGCGTCAATTACATGGCTGGTAAAGGTCTTGCTTGCTGTAGTGTCACTGTGTTTTATTTCCATGTTGTCATACTAAGTCGATTTCTTAGTTCCTGAACGAAGCTGCACAACATACGCGCACACACACACACACACACACACACACACACACACACACACACACACACACACACACACACACACACTCCTTTGTGACATGCAGCAGTTGTACTACTCTTTTTTGAAGGCGTGGACTTTAACACCCTGAAGGAGTCGTGTGGCTACAGTTCAATTGAAAAAAATCAAACCCATTCAGTTATGTTTGTTAGACTAAATTTCACAAAGAATCATGAAAAAAACGATGAAATATAATTAACAATCAACCCATCAGCTAATTCAGGGTCCGTCTTATTGATATGATTTCGTAACTTGAACCACTATTCTGGCCAATACAGGGAAAAAATGTGCGTTCAAGTAGCCTCTATTTAAGAAGAAAATGACGCTTAAACTCACCGGGTACGTCACCGTCGTCTGCCATTTTTGGTGCTTGGCAATTACCTCGCCCTGGATGCCGCACTAGACATCTCCACAAATTACTCATTTCAAAATACAGGGAATAAAATCAAATGAAACATGCGTGCATGCACATGGAATTATAAACAACTCATACCATAAGTCTTGGAGACAATTCAGTCAAGATAATTTGAACAAATCGTTGAAAATCCGTCGCGGTTTGCTGGAGTTTCTCTTACCGGATGCCATTTTGAGGAAGTTACGTGAAATCACGTATATGTTGACGAATAAAAAGTCCAAGGGATACAAATCTTATAAATTTCACCTGATACCTTCTCATGCTATTTTGCAAGTGTCACGCGCTAGCATCACGCGCTTTGCTCAGTCTCGCGCGAGCCTTTGCCTAACTCACGTGACTCAGATGACATACTTTGTAGTTATCGCGCGCGTGGTGAAAAAGTTAACGGCAACCAAAAAGTGGAGTTGGAATTCTTCGCCAAAGTCACGTTAATTCTCACAACTGAACTTCATCGAAGATATGTATAGAAGTAGAAAGGACCAATGATGAAAGTAAGCGCTTTTTAAATCATAATTTTAAATGTGGAATGTATTGTTGACGAGGTGAAAACTCAAAATCGGTGGCCGGATTTGACCTAACGCCCGTTTAAAATACATGTAACGAAATGCGTACAGAACTTGAAGCGAATGGAAGTTTTGTAGCCCCTAAATGGCCAACCGAGGGGCTACGTGTTGCCTATTTTGGTGTAAGCTCTCGTTCTCGATCGTGGGTTGGCCGGGATGACAATGCACACGTGCACATCAACTGTCTTTCTCACCGCCGTAAGTGCCTGAGCCAAGGGAGCACAGCTTTTGAAGAACAAGCTTGACTCAAAGGGAGCCTGTTGATGCTCGTACACAATAAATTTATTTTCAAAATTTTGTAGTGTAACAACAGTGAATCATCATCGTAACCCCAACCTTAGACCTATTACTGCTGTCCAAGAGCATGCCAGAGATTTACAGCACGTGACCAGATATGTAATGAGGACTTCAGTATTATAGTAAGTCTACACCCAAAGAAGTGAAAGCGCAGGCTACGAGAAGAAATTGAGATCTAAGTCCACAGACCAGTCACCTAGTCTTAACAAAGATCCTGGACTTCATCTACCTGCGGTGTATTCAGATCTGTTTCGGGATTTTATTCTACAACGACAGAGGGCGTACCCGCTGGTGAATGAAGTCCGTGAGGTATGGACAAAACGGGTGAACACGTACCACATCAAGGCACGGTTCTCTGGTTCCAAAAAATGATCTTCACTTAATATTTCGCTATATAAGTACCTTTTGCATTCATAGATACTCCTTATAATTTGTGCACAAGTATGCTTTTGTAATTTCTCGGTAGGCCTACGTGAACCCTGAATCCCAAAGGGTTCGGAGTAATGCTAAGTGCACGCAGACGACAAAATCAGTCAAACTCTTAAGTTTGAACTTTGCAAGGCCAATTCAGTGCTCACGCGCGGGGAAGCCTTGCTGACTATCGTTTATGAATATTTTTTTACGTTTTAACATTACAACTTCAAATCTATTAGATTCTAACTTGAATATTTGCTGCGGCGAAAGCTGAATGCAATTTACAATTGTTAAGCTTAAAATAAACCCATTAACAAAAAGTAACTGAATTAATTACTTTACATTGCGCAAGCGTGTTTTTACAAAAGTTGCGTCGTGTGGTTGAAAGTTTTAGACACGTCGAATTTTTCAGCAAAAAGATCGTTTTTACAGAAAGCAAATCCTACAATTGTCTCAGACTTATGACATGGACAAAACCTCTTGGTAATTTCGTCAAAATCCCGATGCAAGCCGAAATTTCCGAGAGGTTTTGCCCATGTCATAAACCTGAGACTCGCGTAGGATTCTCCATGTAACCCGAGGTTGATCTGGTAGAAACTTTGGAATTCCGGCCGCAGAAAGTAGTTCCGTTTTGGTCACGTGACGGTGGTTATTTTCACGGCTGTATCAAGACGACAAAATATCAATCAACACGCGTTGATTAAAAAAACTGGCTAAACCACAATATTAGCGTCGAATGGCAGATACAACCGTGTACTAACCCATTTAGTTATCTCACTAGTAAGATATCATTTTGGCGGAAAACCGAGGCCAGTTTCGAGTCGCCGACTTTACCACTACACCACTCAGCGGCTGACGTCATCGAACGTGAAAATAGAACTTAAATGAGCACGCGCAACAATCGCATGTTCAGCAAATGGCATTACACCGACATTTATACGCTATGAAATTTAAGACGCATAATTTCCATAAAAACGACATCTTAATTCAGTGAAATTTTTCTCTCGTGTTCTCACACTTGTAAATCACCGATCTCCAATTTGAATGCGGGTATCGTGTCGTCGGAATCCTTTGACTTCAGCATTATACTCAGTTACTAATGGTAACCTACTTTGGCAGACGATATTTTCCCGGTCGAAGCTTTGCGTGATAAAATGTGTAGTAAGCTATAATAGTTGCTAAACCTTAATTTATAGATTCACTTTATTTCTATTTTGTTTAAATTTTCAATTGGTTTTGAGTAAAAGCTATTAATTGACAAAAATAGTCTTAAACGGTCACGACCTCCGACCCCGGGCTCTGACATAGAAAGTAGTTACAAAGCCGAGGCGAGTCGAGAAAGGTAGATCGATTCATTGCAATGTTTCTCGTTCAGTATGTGGTATAAATAGATTATTACATGTTCTCAGTCGTTATCCCCCTTATCTAGAGCCCTCGTGGATTTTGTAGAATTATCACTCTCGGGGCTAACGCCCCTCGGGCGATAATTCTCCAAAATCCACTCGGGCACTAGATAACGGGGAATAACGACTTCGCGATGTAGTAATCTATATATATTCAACGGTTGTAATGACCATGTCAGGCTGATAATGTGGTATTACTCAACGGCTGTCTTCGTTTCGAAGTTTGATTGAGACAAATTCTTCGAGTCGAGAATGATATAACAATTTATTCGTTTTCTTAGAACAACATTCGCCGTTTGGGCAAACATGCAAGAGAAACTTAAACTAATTAAAATTCGCCTTTGGGGCAAAAGTACGAAAGAAAGTTAACTAAAATGCGTCTTAATGAGTTGTGAAGCGTCAACAGTTAATATTCGTCTCCTTCTTCCTCGCCTTCACCCTCGACGGAATCAACACCGACCTCCTCATAATCCTTCTCAAGGGCGGCCAAATCCTCACGAGCCTCGGAGAACTCACCCTCCTCCATACCCTCACCAACGTACCAGTGGACGAAGGCACGCTTGGCGTACATCAGATCGAACTTGTGGTCGAGACGAGCCCAGGCCTCGGCGATGGCAGTGGTGTTGCTCAACATGCACACGGCGCGCTGCACTTTGGCCAAGTCTCCGCCGGGGACAACAGTTGGTGGCTGGTAGTTGATACCGACCTTGAAGCCCGTAGGGCACCAGTCGACAAACTGAATGGTTCGCTTGGTCTTGATGGTGGCAATAGCAGCGTTGACGTCCTTCGGTACAACATCACCACGGTACAACATACAGCAAGCCATGTACTTGCCATGGCGTGGATCACACTTGACCATCTGATTGGCTGGTTCGAAGCAAGCGTTGGTGATCTCAGCAACAGACAACTGCTCGTGGTAAGCCTTCTCGGCAGAAATGACAGGAGCATATGTGGCCAGAGGGAAGTGGATACGGGGGTAGGGTACCAAGTTGGTCTGGAACTCGGTCAAGTCGACGTTCAGGGCACCGTCGAAACGAAGTGAGGCGGTGATGGAACTGACGATCTGACCAATCAGACGATTCAGGTTTGTGTATGTTGGTCGTTCAATATCGAGATTACGACGGCAGATATCATAGATGGCCTCGTTGTCAACCATGAAGGCGCAGTCGGAGTGTTCAAGGGTGGTGTGAGTGGTCAGGATGGAGTTGTACGGCTCCACTACCGCTGTAGACACCTGTGGCGCCGGATAGACGGAGAACTCAAGCTTGGATTTTTTTCCGTAGTCAACACTCAGACGTTCCATTAACAGAGAAGTGAAGCCAGATCCGGTACCGCCACCGAACGAGTGGAAGATCAGGAAACCCTGCAGACCAGTGCACTGGTCCGCCAGCTTGCGGATACGATCAAGGACTAGGTCGACGATCTCCTTGCCGATGGTGTAATGACCACGAGCATAGTTGTTGGCGGCATCTTCCTTCCCTGTGATCAGCTGCTCGGGATGGAACAATTGACGGTAAGTTCCGGTGCGGACCTCATCTAAAAACATTTTGTTACATGAACAGTGTTTTCTGTTTATATATTATTTACGGCCCACCGAATACTAAAAAATCAGCTCACCGTAAGCCCAGTCGTGACTTAGACCGTATGTTATTGCAAACGCGACCCTGGTATTTTAGAAGAGCGAAAACTTTCCACCTCAAGGAAAGTTGATAAATTTTCGTAGTAGTTGTGAGCAAAATCAGTTATGACCTTAGCTGAGACCGCAACACATTTGCCAGGCCCGTTCAAATGTTCTAGATTCCTACACAACCAGCCAAATAAGGCAGTCTCAGAAAATGACCTACTTGGTCTACCTCAGCTAATACTGTACGTTATAAAATTTTCGATTGAGCACGTGCGTTTGACAACACGAGAGGCCAAATGCTCGATGTATTCTTGCGTGGTTGACAAACGAGGGAGCAAATTTTAGGAGTATCTGAGCCAAGAAAATAGTTGAGAAATGTTCAATCGATCATCCGCAATTCAAGGTCAGAATTATTCAGGACTAGTTAAACGCTGTTTCCTAAGTATATAAGTGATGTTCCGAGTATCAGCCAATCAAATGCGCATAAATAAAATTTCGTGGATTAACCGTTTGAATACGGCGTGCAGTGCTGTCAAAGCTGAATGGTCATAGCAGAGGTAAGAAATCTGGTGCATAGATTGTATGGTTTTACGCATGTTAAAAATATTTCTAGTACCTTAAAATTCCGTTAGAAAAGATTCGTATTTGGGGGATTTTCATTGCACAATCAGGTATTATAGCATGTAGCGTACACGATAACGTCACATGGGAATGGATGAACATTGTAGCGAACGAGCTTGAAACGGAAGACATTCATCAAATAAAAATTTTAGCTAAATTCAAATTTGTGATCACGTGAATACAGCTATACATACACATGTCATGTACGTTTATACAATAGATACATAAATACATACGCAGTGGCGGATCTAGGATATCACAAGGGGGGCCCAACATTTTGCCCGGCTGGAAGCATTTGCGCAAACTGAACCACGATTGTAGATGCGCATAGCACCGAATGGGGGGAGAAATTTTTCTGTTTTTACCTCTAAAAATCAAGCATTTTCCTTGATTCCTGAAGTATTATCCAAGAAAAAAAGGCAAAAAAAC
>NMRA01000091.1:280742-309409 GCA_002633005.1 Phoronis australis
TTTTTTCATCCGTATAATTTTAATTACCGGGGTTAATTAATAAACTCACCATTTCCCTACGCTCTTACTGTTTTATTTTTTTGCGGCAGCCAAGGGGGGGGGCCGGGCCCCCTGGGCACCTCCCTAAATCCGCCTATGATACATGTAGACCTCGAAGTTTTATCACTGTAGTAGTTTTTATTGATTGATGTCAGATTTCGATTCACTAGATTTTTACCCACATCGTTCCAAAACTCTATACATACGTTAACACAGCTTTGTACCACACTGACTATTGTGAACTGTATATGATTTAAGAACCGGAGAAAGAGGAATCGGCAAATAAGCGAATCTCTAGGTCTAATGAGCGGCAGTTTAACGGCAAAATTTTGTACCGGTAAAGTCGAGTTGGTTTACTAGTAAAGAAAGTTTTTAAAGACCATAATTTAACAAATTTTAAAGTTTATTTCCCTCATTCTTTACCCAGATCGTTACAAAGCTGTACCAACGCCACCTCCCTACTGCCCCTTAGAATATTTCTGTTTGTTATTTTTATGGGAATTGCGCGCTACATTGAAACTTGTGGGATAAAGAACCTACGGCACGCGTACCAACAACAGTGGGCTCCAAATCGACGAACACAGCACGTGGGACGTGCTTGCCGGCGCCAGTCTCACTAAAGAAGGTGTTGAACGAATCGTCGCCACCTCCGATGGTTTTGTCCGACGGCATCTGTCCATCCGGCTGGATGCCGTGTTCCAGACAATACAACTCCCAGCAGGCGTTACCAATTTGGACGCCAGCCTGTCCCACGTGGATACTGATGCACTCACGCTATATAAAGAAATGGAATGTTGAATAAAATATTAGTATTGCAGCGTTTTTGATGAACTCGATAAAATCGAACATACTTATTGTCTAGTACAACCAGACTCCGTAATCGTAACCACTTGTGACATGAAATTAGCATTTTCCTTTATGTGAAAACGGACCAGTTCTACCAATCTCTTTTCAAAGTGCCAAAAAACGTCATTTTTTCCGCACTATTTTACAGCCAGACTTGACCAGAATCGTTCACTTGATGATACAAGCGTGCAATTTGGCATGAATGTAGTTGAAAAAAATTATGGAAATATAATTTATACATTATTTTATCAAAATAATGTGAAAATGTGTTGAAATGGTAGGCTATGCAACGCCTATGGCATGGGAGGCACAGTAGCCAATGCTGTTAAAAATGAAAGGGGTGGTGTAAATGCGTTTACGTTCGGTTCTATCTACACTAACGAATCCAACGAAACAACTACGTGTATGTAACTTACCATGACTTGGATTCAGGAGACGAATAAACTTTCAATAAAACGGCTAAGAGCAAAGTTCTCACAAATGACTTCTATGGTCGACGCGAGACTACTGGCCTGCTTTCCCGCTTTTTTGCATTTTTATAGAGAGTCGGGCTCAATGAATATAGAACGCGGCATGTGATTGGTAAAATGCACAGTTACGTAGCTTTTCACGAGCTATAATCGCACGCGAAACTATTTTTGGAATCGCGCAGCTCGTAGACTTAGATGGTGCGCTACGGTGGCTGAGAAAAGACAGAAATTGTATTTTTTTAACTCGAGCTCTGTAATAATAATAGCCTTGGTACAAAGCTGTATACTAAATATATAACTTTGCGCCGATGTGGGTAAAAAAGTGGTAAGATAAAATCTAACACAAAATTAGTGTCATTAAAAACTACAGTCTTCCTTGACTTAACTAAATTATTTAACGGTGTTCGAAAAAATGGCGTTCTACCGTTATTGTGCTGCTGAAGTTGTGGAGCGATCTTTAGCGACGGGTTTCGGCGCCATGAAATATTGCGTCACCTGTTGGCCACTTTCTTTTTTCGCCGATTCTTCAATCACTGACACTGTTTTTCTTTCACGAGGATGCGTACACGTCCAACAAATTATCAGAACTGGTTTCACTTCATTATAAGTTTTTAGACTTTTGATACCGAAAAACCGAATTTCAGAAGAAATTTGCTGCTGCCAAGCTATCATTATCTCCTCAAAGATGTCGCAAAAATTGAGGAAGTGGCGCGCCTGCGCGTGTCACAAGCGTACTGTTCAATATACGACGACATAACATTTCTTTGTAAGAAAAGGCGGAGGATTACGCAAGAAAATGACGTATATTAAATTATTTTTCACTTCAACGGCTGTAACGGGCAAGGTGAGTGTCGTTTGATTCCCAGATTTTGCATGCACCCCGTCTGGTCTTTAGCTCTACGTGTTGATACAGGATTCACGGCGAGGTTACGAGCAGAACTACCATGGCTGTGTGCAATTTCGGGGTCTATGGAAGAAAAACACATAATGGTACCTAGTTGTGTATTATGACGATAGTCTTCATACAGCTACTAGGATGGCTATGTAATATAATGAGGCTATGCCGTCCACGACGTTCTAGTCCAGGTCTTTAGAACCTTAAGTACCGTTACATGCAGTCACTGATATCTCTGTCTTTAGCAGAGCTTATCAGGTATTAAGCAAGAATTGCCCCAAGGTATAGCAAATTAGCTTATCGCAGGCAGATGCTAGAATTGCTCCAACTGTTGGCCAAATTAGCTTATCCAAAGGCAGATGCAAGCACGAGAAGGGTCCATCGCACGATGTCACCTAGAATAGTATTTCAGGCGCTGGCTTTCGAGGCAGAGTCAGTGAGACCACGGCAGAACAAGGCAACGGTATAGTGTCGAACCAGTCTACAAAAGACCAAGAATCACCGTGATCAAGGCTAGACGAGCACATGAGGGCGAAGGAGACGCTGACGGACAAGTAGAAGACTGACACAACTTGAGGTGTAGACATTTTGACTCGGTTGTTGGTCTCAGCCTGTTAGTTAATTTGAACAAGTCTAGCGATTGATCTAGAGGGTTAGTTCTGTTGTGACTCTTGAGGTGTCAAGGCGTGTGGTATAGTTAAGGGTGACTAGTGCCATTGTAGATTACTACCTTTTCTGTTCTACATGAAAAGACTTTTTTCATGATCTCTCGTGCAAAAGAGGTGCTAAAAGCGTTTCAAAGCACTGTGCTTAAAACGCAGTATCTGAAAGCCTCAGGTCTGGAACTCAGTATACATTTTTAAAATATGTTTCCATGACACTTTCCCAGGATCACACGTAACCTTAGATGAAAGGCTGTAACATTAAAAACATGGAGGATAGTCAGTTAATTACATCATCTTTTTTCTAGGTAAATATTTTATTTCTCAAAAGAAAGAAAATAACAGCAAATGCCAACTAATAAATATCCAGCAATGGAAAAGGTAAAACATTCAAACACCCACGCACACTTCCCAAATTATACGTATTCCAGTAAATAAGTATTTACATAGGGCCTGCCAAAAGGTGAAATTGAGAGTTTTTTTAAACTGATGATCAGCTTTCGCCTTACTTTGATATAATGTTACAAGGAATATAAAACATTTTCAAATGTAGGCCTGTTGTGATCCAAAGATGACTGAAATATAAAGTACTGGCATAAAGTTAATACAGAATTAACCTCTTCAAAGTTAGGTCCAAAATACACGTTAAAAATGTTAGTCTTTACTAAATCTATGGGTTGTTTAGTTATATTTCTTAACAAAGCGTGGACTTTTGACCACAGCGCCTGTGCAAGCGAAAATTTCACGAAACAAATTATCAAAAGTTTCAACAGCATTGCAGGACAAACTATCGTGTCTTACAATCTTTCTTTTTCAAGAGATACTTTGTGTAAACTTTTCCATGCACAAAACAATGTTTAAAAGTTTTAACTTTGGGAAGGAGTACAAGTCTGAATGGCAACATGTAAATCTTTCCAATTTGTTGTTATGAATAAATATAACTTAATCTGTGTTCTGCATCAGGTTGTGAAATCGTTTTATGTAAAAGGTAATTTTTAATTGACTGTGTACTAACCTGGCTGTACTGGGAGTCACCGGGTGGCATAACATAAATAGTTGCGCGATTTCATAATTGGAGACCTCACAGTGATTGGCGCGCTCCTCATGAAGAAACCGGAAAGGGCGGCCATGGATGCCGTCAACGGGTTTCTTGCTAGGACTGGGGCCCTAAATATGAAATGATGTGTAATTTCGTAGGACTTTATTATCCCTTGCCAGAGAGGAGTCCCAGGATAAATGCAACTTTCCTTGGTCTCTTTCGAAGAGCGCGTTTTTACGGGCATTTAGACGATCTCTATACAATCTGGAACATAGACATACAGAACTTCCCGGGCACAAGTTATCGTTCGGAGGCCCTTCGTATATGCGCATGTGCGAACTTCAATCATGTTCAGCACAGACACACGGTGTAGTCAGTGGTCTCCTTGTCGCATGTTCACGGTTAGCTAAGGTATTTGTTCAAGACATGGGCGGAGCAGCACTGAAAAATGTGGGGAGCTAAAGCTCCCTCAGCCCCCCCCCCCCTTGTGGTGCACCGCCTATAGATCATGTGCGGCGTGGCACTGAAAAAAGTGGGCTATAGCCCCCATCCAGCCCCCTATGGTGCACAGCCCATGCAAGAGATAGATAAAACATAGCTTCAGCAAAACGGGTCTCAAAAGTTGTTTGCGATTTTCACTGTTAATCCTATAGTCTGCTTTTTCGTGTAGGCCAACTAAAACTAATTCACGGGACACCGAGGCCGGTGTGAGCTCATGCTACTTCAGTGTTTGCTGACAGAATTAGCTGTTGTGACTGAAACAACTCGATTTCTATCCCACGGCCAAGTGTTAGGGGAATCTTTATTTACATTTACATTATTCAAATAATGATTGTCAATGTACAACTTCTGCCGTGACGGTTCTATGGCCAAAGCGGAACCTGAATTTGCGTCCCCCCGGGCGACGAGTAAGTAGATTTGCAGTTTCGTTGCTAATTCACCAACATAATCACGTGCACTTTACTTCTTTGGCTCACTAGTATTTCTTGACTGGAAGTTTAGTTTCTAACTTGGGATGGTTTATGTTTGTGATGTCTGATCGGCTTCTGAGCCACTCAGGCCGCCGGGGATCGAGTTAGTCGGCGGTCCCCCGACGGGACTGATCCGCTTCGAGCCACTGGCCAGGATAACAAGCGTTTTGTGTGTTTAGAACTAAAAAAATCACAAATCTAAACAACGCAGATCTAGGTTCTCCTGTCTGTATGTCACGGAAAAATACTCAAAAAAGCCCATTTCCAAAATAAAATTCAATCATAAGCCAGTACGAGCTAAATCATTTTATTCCATGTTGAAACAGAACGGTAAAGTTTATGGTATAACGTGAAGCACAACATTATTTTCTTACAAACATTGAATACACTCTTTTATCTCTGAACATGCAGTCTTGGTAACGGAGTACCTTTGTTGCTATCCGTTATCCTATATTGCTCTACCCAAAAAATCGATTGCACGGCAGAATCTTTAGACAGTTGCAATCAGTAACTGCGATTTTATAATCAGTTAAAACGGAATTCAACCCTTAGCTTGCAGTAAAAAAGTGTTGATTAAGGCCTCTTACGGCTGTAAAACTGGCATTGTCTTATTCCTTAACCAGTTTAGAAGTGATCTTTGGGGTCCAGAAGAACTGAATGTGACCTGAAATTTAGTATGAGCTTGGTCTGAATAGGACTGAACTGTCACAGTTCGTTATGTGACCTGAAATTTACTATGAACTTGGTCTGAATAGGACTGAACTGTGACTGTTCTTTCCAAGCCCAGAAATCCCACGAGTTGAGACTGATTAGAGAACAGTTTGAGACTAATTTCACCACAACGGCAAGTGACCTAAATCAAAAACTGATTTTGACAGAAAGCTTTGGTTTAATGCCGCTTTAAGAATCACGCTAAACCCCGTCAAGCAGAGCTCAGCTGCATGCAGCAAAGTGTAGTCGCATGAGTGACCACTTCAGTCACTTGAGATTGGAAATACGGCCCTAACCACCATGCCTGGAGTTCAGTGTATTCCGAATGTGATGAACTCGGCTCCGTTGAATTCCAGTCGCAAGCACACTAAAACATACAGACTGGCAGACCTTATATCATCTAACCAATGAGCTATATAGCTCATTGATCTAACACACAGTCGTGAATTGCAGGGAGTTTGCAGCAACAATTTATTCTATCTATTGACTGCTACAACACGTATAAAATGCACCAAACATGACACTACAATGAAAGAGGGGCCGTGTGTGTAAAAGGGATAGTATCCGAGAGAATAATAATTTTACAGAAATTCCCAGTGGCGCGGAATCGAACCGCCGACTCTGCAGTGTAGCTCGGCTAAATCCACACGTTGGTTAGCACAGCAGTCTGGCAGACAACCATGAGAATTGGCGATTTGTAATAAAACGGCTTTGGGTAAAAGCTATTAACTTCAAGAAGTCTTTCTCATTCAACAATAAAACCAAATTGTGGCTGGCGTTTTTCGGCTACAAAAACGGCAATGTCTCATTACTGAAAACGGACATGCTTGTGATCCGGCAGCGACACTGTGGATGAGGGGCACAGTTTATAGAGAGTAAATTTTCTCTGCTACCCTAACTATCAAAAGCACAAAATTTATTCACTCCTGCACGAGATTCCGAAGAAAGCACCCAAGGGTCGGGTAGGTCCCAGACTGTTTTCTGGAATTTCAAACAGGTTCATTTTTGCGTTTTAGGGTTACAAACCTAGAATAAGCTGCCACATAAAAGCCGAGGCCCAAGTACAAATACAATAACTTCCCCCATAAGGCCCCATTCTCTAACTACTGCTAAGGGCTGTAATTTCATTCAATAAAGGTGTATATTGGTAACTGCTCAGAGACAAGTACTGGTGGACATAAAAAAAATTATCACAACTAAATTCGTTGTATGTTAATTAAAATGGCATTAAAAAGGTGTTGCCTCTCAAAACATAAGATAATCTTCAAACCAAGCTCATAGAATTTCAGGTCACACCTTTCGAAGAATTGACCGATGAACATCTGTATGGCAACATCTAACTTGTAAGGTGTGACCTGGTTTATTACAAATACCTGGATATTTTCCAATATTCCACAATAAATGACATATAAAAGAAAGAAGAGGGTATCTGTTTAGTTTTACCACCGTGTAATTGTGGTCTAAAGATTGCCAAAGTCTATGACACTATAGCTGTTCATAACACTGACCCCTTTGCCCGTTGTTAAAACCATTCAATGGATGTGACCAGGGACTGTATCAATATAATACTCCTGTTGTCTAGTGATTGGATACAAGGTTAACTTTTCAAAAATGCCTCCAACAATAGAACTTTCCCAGTTTCACAGGAAATTGTCACCAAACTTGTACACAAAATTCCAATAGTTATGTCCCATCATTGAACAGAATGCCTGGCGGAGATTTTGCCTTATACTATTGATAAGCCCAATGCATATATTCAGCACTACCAAATAATTTACTGCCACATGCACATTTGGATTTGACTACAGGTTCCTAAAGTGCCATCTGTGGAATATATATCGAGTTGAGATAAAAATTAACAAATGTTTCCTTTTTCAAACACTTAAGTTATTTCTAAATTTTGGTTGGACTAAGAGTCATCAAGTTATTGCTGTTTTTTACAAAACAGCCACTATGATTTTTCCCAAATATGTGCTGCCTGGGACTTACAAGCAGAAATTCCCAGGTGCTAACAATCAATAAAGGATAATACTGTATTTATAGGAATTAAAGAATGCAAACCCTTATCTTGAAGTGGGGACGTATCTCCTTACACCATATCTTTGTGACTGCTCATTTCATCGGTGGTAAACACTGGCAATTCTCTCACCTTTAACTCACCAGCAGCACACCGTCTGCATTCTGCATTGCTTTTATTTTACTTTTGGATGTGAAGTGACTTTCAAAATGCAGCTCCCCGGTTGCTAACCCCACCAATGCATTAGTATCAAATTACAAGACACCACAGCAGCGATTGTCAACAACTAATGAGTATAAAAATGTACAAACGTTCCTTGAACAATGGAAGCGTTAATAAGATATCGTTCATCCTAATGCCTTTAGTTTGGCTACAATGTCGGTTAGAAATGATGGATCCCGGTAAGCAATGATTCCACCCCGATTCACCCAGTGATTACAGCCTGATGCCTCTACACAGTCACTGCGGTGATAACGGACTTGTAGCTCCTCCAGAAGCGATGACAATTCGTTCTTCAAATCCAAATCATTTGGATTAGTAGGAAACCTCTCTGCCAGTAAATCGCACTGTACAATACCGCCCCCTAGTGACAGCAGTATGGCGTGTGCACCACACGTGTCCCACTTAAATATTGTGTTGACCGTCAATACATACGCTGAGGCAAGGCTATGTGTGACAGCCAGTAGTTTATAGCCAGCACCAGAAGGTGTCAGTAGTTTCCTATCGGATGACAGCTGAGATTTTAGGTCTCGAGATTCGCTACGACTGGTTAGAATGGGAAGGTTTTCAAATGAAGGCATTGTGCGCAGAGACGACATTTTCACATCTCCGAGTGAAATACCCCAAATGGTATTGCTCCTCCACCTGTGAAGAGTATAATAGACAGTAAAAGACAAAAGTAACCAGACAAAATACTATGTGCCCCTCGGAATGGCTAATTCTCTTGCCAGCAAATATGACTGGTAATAACTATTATGGTGGTAAAATTCTAACTACAGAAAGGCTTGGCCACCTTTACTAATTTTCCACTTATTAACTCCTTTTCATTCTCGGCCACGAGGATTGTCTACTCTGATGACGAATTCGATGTCCACCAAGCCGCCATGACGGAGAATTCAGAGACATTTAGTCTCAGTCAACACTTTGGTGCGGGGTAAGTGTAAAATGAATAGAATTGAGAACACTGACCAGTAAGTGATTCATTTCAATTTTACCGCATCAAACTTTGGTTTTTATGACAATGGCTGCAAATGTTTCAAAGTCAAAGTGTACTAAACAGGTGAGAAATATAATTACTTATGACTTCTGTTTGCAACATTAGCAAAGGCCCCATTTCATGAAGCTTTAGGGCTAACTTAAGACAAATCTGTGTCTTTACCCAGTTTCAAGAAATTCTTAAGAAAAAAGAAAAGTGAAGACTGAAATAAGTCACTGCTGAGACGGAAAATAAGCCTGCTGGCTTAAAATCGGATTTTTTGGTCTAAATGACAAAAATATACAACTGTCTTCACTGTAATCTGTTAAGGAATAAATTTAATGGCCAAAACAATGTCAAATTTAAGATCTTCTTTCCATTCAGGAACCAGCAAAGCATCATAAAAACAAGGCTATGCGACTTACCTGCACGTCTAAAGTCAATATTTCCCAGCTATACCAGTACTTTCTCAAATACCGAAAATTCCACTCATATTTAGGGCTCCCCAGAGTGGTACATAGATTTTCATTTAAAAGTTTCTACACAAGTATAATTCTTAAAAACTAGATTTAACACATCACACAGACTAAGCTGAAGACATTCCAACACATGATGAACGTGTGACACTCTTTGGCTAACACAGGGTCTTTAGGTAACTCGGAAAAAGCCAAAATGGAGGAGCTGTTGTAACAGTCACCAGAGACGTACATTGACTAATCCAAGATGTCATCTGTTTATGAGGTCAGTATAAACCTATGGGTTGTTCATAGAACTAGTAGCTGGTGAGCTGTCATGTTGGTTTGAACAGGTCCTTCTATCGTGTAATCCCTTTCAAATCATAATCTAAGGATGTTTAAAGAGGCATGGAACACGAAAACTCTGCAAAAATACCTTTTAAACAATTCCGGACGAAAGTACCATCTCGCAGCATCTAGTACGAAGTAATTCAACTTCGCCTGAGAGGAAATTTCCAGAAAAAATCGCAAAATTCACGATTTTTGAAACACGCGCAAAGGAAAACTCTGTGTGGTACCACAGAGTTTCTAATCTCCATCCCACTTATGATAAATGCGCACATGTGCTCACAGTCAATTGCTTGAAGTCGCTTGAGGTCATAGGTCACATTTTCCATGTAAGGGAATTGTGCTACATCTATGTCTTACCATACCACAGGAGACCTGCTTTGCCTTGTGGAAGAAAAATCGACAAAATCGACAGGAGCTGACAAACAGTTTTTTTTGAAATTTGAAGCTAAAAGAAAATGCTTTGATATCAACAGATATTAAAAATCTTTACGAACAAACCGTAAAAATACCTGGTGAGCAGGTTGAATTCTGTTTCAGTGGCAGAGAACCACTTTCAATATTGCAATTTAGTGTGTTTATTGCGTTCCAAGTCTCTTTAACCTTGAGCCGGACAATTAATATGACATGCATCATTGCCAATGTTGAACTGTACCACAGTTTAAAACATAATGTTCCATATTACTGATTTTCATGCACTCGTCAATGTATACCATTGCTTACACTGAACACACCTAGGGGCACAGCATGAGCTGACTTACCGTTTGCTGTCCGTGTCTAAACAAAAGAATGGCTGACTAATCACCCCAATGACCGGGAGACCGGTGGTAGCATCGAAGGCGCCTAACAGAACAGTAACACACTGCAGACCAGTCAGGAACACCCCACTACTGTCAGGTGTGGCGTTTTCTATGCCTTGAATGTACTGGGCTGTAGAGTCTACAAGTGAAGGATAACAAGTCAGCGTAGAATTTGTGTAGAGTAATTTTAATTAATAAATTGTGGGCTAGCTTCCTGCGTGATTCATGGTTTTAATATGCGACAAGCCAACTGCCCTATTTTTGTCAAACTTCCTAAACTTGAAGGTGTTTTCACATAACTCAAAAAATGATTAGTTTTAATTTAGACTACTTATTATTGTGAAATTAATCTAAACTTGTTCTTTACCGAGTTGGAGGGGATTTGAGGGCTTGGAAAGAACTACCATTTGTAATTGTCTGAAACCAGGTGTGCCTTCTGCAGACACGAATGCAAGGTCACGCAAGACTGCGAAATATCACCATGTATTGCAAGCGAAGCATGTGATCACACTAGCTTCTATCAAAGGATTCTATAGTTTAAAGACCACAACGTGCTCCACCACTTGGCTTGTCATGCTGGGTCCCTAAATGCACAGTGCCTGATCTCAAGCAATAACCAAATGTCAGTTCTTCCTAACCCTCACGCCCCACATTTAAACAGAGTATGCAACAGTTATATAGCAGAATGCGCTTTAAAGCAAAAATAGATTATGAGTTTATATTTGCTTTCAATGTGTAAATAAAGCAAAATAATTATTAATATGTACTTTCCTTATTCAAACTATTAAAAAATATGGTTTCTAAGGTGGTTTACTATTAAGTAAACCTCTACGCTCCTTCGTTCATTTTGCGTATTGTGAAACAAACACTCAAGTCGTAATTAAGACTTGTGAAGCCAACTGTGTTAATGTAGAACCACAAGTTTCAGAGGACAACTTTGCCAAGGCCAACATCGATCTTGTTACTAAGCAGCCCAATAGAGACCGTTCAATGACAAAGTATTGTCACTGTTATAAGGGATACTCCTGAACATGCTCATCAGAGGAGCGTGGCTCAGTTTGAACATCTACCAAACACGTGCGCATCATTGACATTGCTTGAAATGATTTTCAATGCAATTCACTGAGATCAAATCTGATTTAGTGTTAAGTGAAGATTTCAAATCCGAATAGCAAAGCTTAAGTTCTACACTATGAAAAATTAGTTGCAAGTGTTTATGCATTACCACTACAGGATGACCTGGGTCAACTGGATATGCTCCAAGAACAGGGCTATTAGGTGCTAAACGAGAGTTATACGCAATATGTTACGAGTATAGGATTGTATGTTTATTCTTACAAGTAATTAGTAACTTAGTGGCTAAATGTTGAATGCACTAGTTGAAGGCACTCGGGATAACACTGGTTAGCACCGGGTTCAGCCTAACTGTATGATTGAAGATTGCACATATCAATATCAAGAGTTGTAACTTTTCTTCATGCATTTTTTGTGTGCATAAAGTTGATTGTTTCGACGCTTACATGTAGAAAAAAAGACACTTGATACTGAAACATCTACAAGGACATCACACAGAGACGACGCCAATATGCACTCACCTACATGTGTGTCGATGCATAAAAACGTGTTGGTGTTAAGACTATTACCTATAGGGTCCACCCATATGCCTATATTCTCTATTGCTACGTCTACATTCAGCTTAGAGAGGTCTTCGTCCATCTCTATGGTGACAGGGGCATGAACCTCACTAGCCAGTGCATTTGCTGCCTCTTGGTGGCCATCTAACACCTTAACTGCAACAATTAATGGAATTATAAATATGTAAATCTTGAACCGGCGTGGAAATACAGATCACAAGCATTTTAAGTCTGGTCTGCACGCCACCTGTTGGCAACATCATATGACCTAATGAACTTAAGTCTGAAAAGATTTCTGCCCAACCGGGACTCAAACCCAGGACCTTCTGCTAACCGTGAAGATACTCGAGCCATTGAGCCATTGGGACCACTGGTCAAACACAGAAATCCAATCAGACTTAGCAGTGGGCATCTCGCCCATCAACTATGTCCAAAAACACTTAGGAATACAAAATGCAATACACAAAACTTATTTCTCGTTTAATAATACGATTAAAGCTTCTGCAAATTAGAACACAATATGACAGGACAGTAAAATTTCATTTTATCAAAAATTTCAACCAGTTAACAAAAAGACAGTTTTACCTGATTATTTGAAAACTGTTTTGTTCAGCTGCCATCAACAACCACGAGATGAAATTTTGAACACTTTTGGCAGTGCAGTGAGAATTTGAAAAAACGAAAAATGACCTTTTTGGCCATTATTTGTGTTCAAATTTCAGGAAAGTTTACCATAATCAAGATATAATGTTTCAGGAGGTACACAGTTCAGCAAGCACACTGCTATACAAACCTAATAATTTACTAGTCTCAGGCTTTGTTGGTTTCACCTCGACAGCGATCTTCTCCCCTAGTATGTTGGTGAATGTGTTAGACTCTTCACCATGAATGTTATCCATGAGCTCTGGGTACTAGGAGTGAACAGTACAGGTAACGGATCGGTTACAAGAAACAAAAGCAACATTCCACAAATGTCATACCTAATCCTAACTTAACTTGTGCCAGTTGCCACAATTTTAAGACTTTTCATAGTTTTGGCCCGGATGTCAGCCTTTTCCAAAATCAGATGTCTCTCAGAAGAATCTATTATATAAAATGCATCGTTTGCAAAACTCTGTCTCCCTCGCTCCACGACAGACCTTCGTTGAGCCCGTTTCGGCACCGGCTCGTTTCCAGGTATTGCACAGACCCCCAATTTGTATTCAAGGTGTTCTATTTTTTTCTCGCAGGCCGTTCTTTCGCGGACGCGGAGGGAGGGTGGCCAGTTTCGTAATGGCCTGGGTGACATCACTCCGTCTCCTTAATTTCACTCCCTCCGGCTTGTCGCGTGTATAATTCATCGGGCCTGTCGCCGCTAAAATGAATGATGCTTCATTAAAATTCTTTTACTCTTCCTTGAGTAAACTAAATAATTTACCCAGGTGTTAGAAAATTGGCGTTCTTCAGTTATTGTGCTGATAAAATTGCCCAATTTCAGAACATACTCTCTAGAGATATCACGAAATTTTAGGAAATGGTGTGTACCTGCGCGTGTCACGAGTGCGCACTGTTTTTAAAGCGACGTCAGATTTTCCTTAGTTACAAGGCGGAGAATTACGAAAAATAACGTTTATTAGATTTTTTTACTTCTATGAATGGCTGTAATGGGCAAGGTGAATGTCGGTTCATTCCCAGATTTTGCATTCACCCCTGCAGGTTGTTAGCTCTAAGTTTCACGACGAGGTGATGAGATTAGCACCCGGGTTGTGTGAAATTTTGGTGTTTAAGAGATCTCTATACGCCGCTACCTAACTGCAGTATATACATTTATGATGCAACTTTTGTAACTATACATCTACATACTTTGTGCACTATACAATATTTTAAATGAATTCTTAGTTTTCATTTTAAAAGAATATTTGATTACCGTACTTTTGTGTTATGACAGGGCCAAATGTTCTGGAAAGAAATTTGTACTGCGTGAGGAAAGAATCCCGCAGCCACACACCTTGCCTACTAAAATCTGACAGTGACAGAAATTCTGATTTGAACACGGTCTCTTCAAGAAGTATTCCTGTCTCTTGCGATGAACACTCGGTTCACTCTTATAGGTGTACTTATTTCCCCTCGGCGTTTCCCACTAGCTGCTACCCGTGCTTTTGCACGGGTAACGGCTAGTTCTGTTTCTTGACCTACAATGTAATGTTATTTTTTATGCAAGAAACGATCTTAATTGATTCCCACAAACGAATCCTACAGTAGCCATATATATTGTAACCCTTGTTTAGGATGTGCTTTGTTTGGCCCACTCCATCATAGCACATCCATACTTTGTATGCACCACTACGGCATTTACTCTTCACAAGAATCACAAATTTCAAAAAGCCTCAAGTTGCACAAAAGTATAACTGAGCATTCAATCTCCTCGCAGGCACGAGCAACGCTGGACCTTCGCCAGATGATAACAGGAGTCTCCGGTTCCACATGACCAATTAAAAAACTTAATTAAAAACTCTTCCACCGAGACCTGCAAAATTGTCGTAAGGCAAGCCTACCTGTTTGCCCAGCTCATGACGTATTGTCTCCTGAATCAGCACATCAGCCAATGTTTTGAAGTCGTGCAGGAACTTCTTGTTCTTCTGTTCGCCAGTTTTTTCCTCAACCAACAGGTCCAATAATGACTGAGGAAGACAGAAGAAGAAAGCGCTAGATTTACTATTAGATGGGTAGGGATGAAGATAGAAATCAAGACCATATTGGAGAGAAAAGGAAACACTGGGCGAGAATGATGTACATGGTACACATGAAACAGAAGTCCAAAGCTTCACTGGGTGGCGCTAGTGAGGCAACCATCCAACTAGGAGAAATTCTTGCAATCACGGACCCGGGTTTTATCTTTTGTACTCGAAATCGAAATCAAAATTTGTTTGACATTTTTCACTCTACTAATTTTGTGCAAACTCAAGATAAGCGTCAGTCTTCTATGGTCGAGTAATAATGGATACATAATGGTTTACAAGGACCACTGTCGAATCCTAGTTTGCACTTGAAGGTCCGGCAATTAAAGCTAAAATTTTAGTTAGAACTCGAAATCTCTAGTTTTCACTGGAGTTTGTAGCTTGAATCTTGGGTTGTCAGGTGATGACTTGGACTTCCTATGCGTAAACCATAACATATGTACTAGAGTACAGGATGAGGACAGTTATATTGAGTTTGTATGTTAAGTAGGATGCCAGAATGTCAACTATAATTTTGATTAGTAGTATGAACATTAGACTCCTGACCAAGGTATGGAAATCTCTAACCAATAGGGCCGACCCGCAATACACGGCGATATAACTCTCCTTTGTCCCGTAGANGTTACAAGAAACAAGAGCAACATTCTACAAATGTCGTACCTAATCCTAACTTAACTCGTGCCAGTTGCCACAATTTTAAGACTTTTCATAGTTTTGGCCCGGATGTCAGCCTTTTCCAAAATCAGATGTCTCTCAGAAGAATCTATTATATAAAATGCATCGTTTGCACAAACTCCGTCTCCCTCGCTCCACTACAGACTTTCGTTGAGCCCGTTTCGGCACCGGCTTTTGTTTCCAGGTATTGCACCGGCCCCCAATTTGTATTCGAGGTGTTCTATTTTTTTCTCGCAGGCCGTTTTTTCGCGAACGCAGAGGGAGGGTGGCCAGTTTCGTACTGGCCTGAGTGACATCACTCCGTCGGCTTAATTTGACTCCTTCCAGCTTCTGTCGTGTATATAATTCATCGGGCCTGTCGCCGCTAAAATGAATGATGCCTCATTAAAATTCTTTTTTTCTTCCTTGAGTAAACTAAATAATTTACCCAGGTGTTAGAAAATTGGCGTTCTTCAGTTATTGTGCTGCTAAAATTGCCCAATTTCAGAACAACTCTCTAGAGATATTGCAAAATTTTAGGAAATGGTGCGTACATGCGCGTGTCACGAGTGCGCACTGTTTTTAAAACGACGTCAGATTTTCCTTAGTTACAAGGCGGAGAATTGTGAAACATAATGTTTATTAGATTTTTCTACTTCTATGAATAGCTGTAATGGGCAAGGTGAATGTCGGTTCATTCCCAGATTCTGCATTCACCCCTGCAGGTAGTTAGCTCTAAATTTCACGACGAGGTGATGAGATTAGCACCCGGGTTGTGTGAAATTTGGGTGTTTAAGAGAGCTCTATACGCCGCTACCTAGGTGCAGTATATACATTTATGATGCAACTTTTGTAACTATACATCTATATACTTTGTGCACTATACAATATTTTAAATGAATTCTTAGTTTTCATTTTAAAAGAATATCTGATTACCGTACTTTTGTGTTATGACAGGGCCAAATGTTCTGGAAAGAAATTAGTACTGCATGAGGAAAGAATCCCGCAGCCGCACACTTTGCCTACTAAAATCTGACAGTGACAGAAATTCTGCTTTGAACACCCGTCTCTTCAAGAAGTATTCCTGTCTCTTGCGATGAACACTCGGTTCACTCTTATAGGTGTACCTATTTCCCCTCGGCGTTTCCAACTAGTTGCTACCCGTGCGAAAGCACGGGTAACGGCTAGTTCCGTTTCTTGACCTACAAATGTAATGTTATTTTTTATGCAAGAAACGGTCTTAAAATCAGGGCTTGGAATGACTAATGGCGAAAAGCGCGGAAATTTTTACGGCCCGAAACATGCGCGCAGCCAGCCTTGAAAAAGTCGGTGTGGAGACCTTTTGCCGACAACGGTACCACCTCCGGAAGCGCGCGTCTGCGTCTGTCTTAGCTCGTCCGCCACTCCCACCTCCAAACATTTTTGGCTGCAGAGTCGTAGTATTCGTCACCGTGGTTAACAATCACACGAGCCGCCATTGAGGAAATCCACCACGCTATCCCAGATGCCCCGGCAATGTTGACAATTTACGTTCCTCCGAAACATAAAGAGCAATTTCCGCTTTTCGAGGTGAAAGTCGTCGGCAACGCGGTGGTAAGAAATATGCCACGGAAATTTTATATCAAATACGATTTTTTTTTTACGCGGAAATACAATAAAATACACGGACAGAACATTTGAAAAAAGCGGAAATCCGAGCCCTGTAAAATTATACAATATTTGATTCCCACAAACGAATCCTACAGTAGCAACATATATTGTAACCTCTGTTTAGGATGTGCTTTGTTTGGCCCTCTCCATCATAGCATATCCATACTTTGAATGCACATGTATCCACCACTACGGCATTTACTCTTCACAAGAATCACAAATTTCAAAAAGCCTCAAGTTGCACAAAAGTATAACTGAGCATTCAATTTCCTCGCAGACACGAGCAACGCTGGACCTACACCAGATGACAACAGGAGTCTCCACTTCCACATGACCAATTAAAATACTTAATTAAAAACTCTTCCACCAAGACCTGCAAAATTGTCGTAATGCAAGCCTACCTGTTTGCCCAGCTCATGACGTATTGTCTCCTGAATCAGCACATCAGCCAATGTTTTGAAGTCGTGCAGGAACTTCTTGTTCTTCTGTTCGCCAGTTTTTTCCTCAACCAACAGGTCCAATAATGACTGAGGAAGACAGAAGAAGAAAGCGCTAGATTTACTATTAGATGGGTAGGGATGAAGATAGAAATCAAGACCATATAGGAGAGAAAAGGAAACACTGGGCGAGAATGATGTACATGGTACACATAAAACGGAAGTCCAAAGCTTCACTGGGTGGCGCTAGTGAGGCAACCATCCAACTAGGAGAAATTCTTGCAATCAGGGACCCGGGTTTTATCTTTTGTACTCGAAATCGAAATCAAAATTTGTTTGACATATTTCACTCTACTAATTTTGTACAAACTCAAGATAAGCGTCTATTCTTCTGTGGTCGAGTAATTATGGATACATAATGGTTTACATGGACCACTGTCGAATCCTAGTTTGCACTTGAAAGTCCGGCCATTAAAGCTAAAATTTTAGTTTGAAATTGAAGTCTCTAGTTTTCACTGGAGTTTTTAGCTTGAATCTTGGGTTGTCAGGTGATGACTTGGACTTCCTAAGCGTAAACCATAATATATGTACTAGAGTACAGGATGAGGACAGTTATATTGAGTTTGTATGTTAAGTAGGATGCCAGAATGTCAACTATAATTTTGATTAGTAGTATGAACATTAGACTCCTGACCAAGGTATGGAAAACTCTAACCAATAGGGCCGACCCGCAATACACGGCGATATAACTCTCCTTTGTCCCGTAGATAACAAAGCGTGTGAGCTCTCATTTTGGAAATCAGGCACCTTTTCGAGTCTCTCATTGATGTCGGGAAAGTGAAGAATTTCAGATCATGCATCCACGGGTATTTTGTTCAGTTCATCACACTTTCTCAATCATGTGGGAGTTAGAGCCCACAGAACAGCAGTAATACTTCGCTGGCATTGGAAGGACGAATAGAGTAATGCAAGCAAGAAAAATCAGTAAAGAATAAGACTACAATAAATAACATGTGGAATTCCAGTGGCACAAAAACGAGGCGGCAAATGTGCCTAACGGACGTTTATGGCATTGTGGGTAAATACAGTGAGATTCGAGTGTCGCTGGGTAATCTCGGACGGCCCTATTACAGACAAAATAACGAACAAAACTGATCACTGCCATCCACAGTCAATGCTTCCTATTGCATGAACAAGCTTGTATTTAAAACCTGTGTTGAGTTGAGTAACCATCAAGAACTGCTGTTTTTATGTAGTTGCACATTACAAAAGTATGGATTTGTATAAAAAATCAATAGAATTAAAACTCTCCAGAGATAGACATCTATAAACGAATCCCCAAGACATACCAACGTGTTACGACAGCTATGGTTCACTAGCCAACTACGGTTGTTTTACCAACTAGGTTATCATTAACACACTATTGAATAAAGCCAGCAAGGATAAGAAAAACATAGCTACCTCTGACCAGGGTTCGAATTTAGCCCTACAGAAACCACTGCTAGAAGGTAGTGTTTTACATTGGCCGCCAGGGGCAACCTGACTGTAGGTCAGGCAATAAAAGTATTGAAACATCTGCCAGCTAGTTAAGTATTCCTCCTGCTAGACAAGAAATCCACTGGCTATTAGGATACGACACTTGACGACGAAGAAATGTGAACCCAAAGCAAACTGAGATGCTAGTAACTGTAAGCGAATTCTGTAACTTCCAAAAGAAGGAGGAAAACCAACATTACACAGGTCATTGGGTTTGACTCATATCGACACTCAAGACATAAATAGTCCCTCACTTACCATTCAAGACTTGTACCACAGGCTACGTAAACGTTTCAATCGAAGAAGCAACAAACGGGTATGCATGCATGCATACAGATAATCCTGTAAGTTCCTCCTCACCAAGTCCAAAAATATTAATGTACAGTGCAGGCCCCATCATTCAAGACATTTTTTCACTTTTAAGGGCAATTTGATCACGTATCTTGCTGCCAGAACAGCACCTTGCCAAACATTTCAAATAAATCAAAAATCTGCCATATCTAAGACACATTTTTCAATGAACAACAAAATGAGGGTGATAAAAAACGTCAAAGGCCAACTGGTGAAAGATCAAGATTTCGGTGACTGACGAGACGCATTCATTATAGGTCCAAGTTATTGACAAGTGTCAGTTAGACAAGTTATCAACAAAGCTTATAACCCCAGAGGTCCTCAATCAAGACAAGTGACTTGACCTGGTTTCCCAACGCTGACAAGACGCTACAAGTCCACAACAAACGGAGTCTTCATGCAAGCTGTAAATGTCTCCAGACTACCTTTCAACACAGTGAACTCGGATGTTGCATCGAAACTCACCGCCATATCTCCTCTGTTCCTGTATCATAACCTATTAACAGCTGCCGCGTCAATACATGGAAATAGAACAGTTGGCCAAGCTCCTCATTCTCAAGAGATGTTTTACCTTGGTTAGGGAGGGAAACTACAAAATCCTTTGGCATGCTTTAAAAACTGAAATCGACAAGTTAGTATTTGTACCCTACAAGAGGCAAAACCAACTAATGTCAAAGATAAACGCAACAGGCATCCGCAACTGCATGTGTGGTGTCTGACGGTCACCGAGTTCATGATGTATAGTGAATTGGCAACAGTCACTAACAGGGGGCCCACATTTTGTGAACCAGTTTTCTCCAGTGAATAACTGGCATCAAACTGGTTCTCAAACTCTGGGACGCTTGTAAGTGACAATTGACCATGAATCTGTTCCACCTCAGCTTCATGTGAGCAGTTGTGAACCATTTGACAACCATGCCATAAGGTAGCTGCCAAGATCGACAAGCTTGTTAAGTTCTGACATCATAGAATGAGTCACCGCTTCTACTCCAGGCCTCCCATGTTGTAACTACGGCAAAACTCAAAAAAGAACGACGAGATCAGACTACGTGTGGACTTGCGAGAAACTAACAAGGCAACCCTTCTACCACATATGTAACACCTACGGTGGACGAACTCACTACTGGCCTTAGAGGTTTGTAGTATTAACTAGGACAAACTTCTTGTCGTGGCATTACCATCTCATGATCCAACCTCACGCCGTTACATCACTGTTTTCTCAACATACATGGGAGTTTATTTGGCACTAAAATATTTCACTCAAGAAACAATCCAATCGGTCATTGCAGACATTCATGGTATACGTAACATAAGGGTCATCCTAATGTGTTCCGAGTTCTATGTGTCCAGTTTTCTGTCCCTGGTCAGCGCTCGACCAGCCAATTTTTGACCTAATTATGCCTGCAAATCAGGGTTAATGAGGTACAAATTTTTTGCCCTTGATCAGGATCGTCAGCTGTCGAATTTATAGTAAGAACATACATGTCAATTTTCACAAACATCCATTGAGCAGTTTGGTTGATAGAGGGGTGGACGCAAAAAAACAGGCTCGAAAACAGTAACAATGGCCACCAGGTGGCGCAAACTATGTCGAATCCATCCGAAAATGGGAGTATGACTTCAACTCACTAATACGTGCCTATATACCAAATTTTATGAAAATTACTTCAGGACTTTTGAAGATACAGAGGTAAACATAAAAAACTAAAATCGCCACTAGGGGGCACACCGGTAGTCGGATCCGTCCGAAAGATAGCTCATGCCGTCCCATCCACGGAAGGAACACATGTGCATAATTTCATGACCATACGTCAAGGCATTTTGGAGATAAAGCAGTGGACGCCGGACGGACGGACGGACGGACGGACGGACGGAGATGACGGCATAATGCGTCCACATATAAATATGTAGGCGCATAAAAAAGCTATGTACTCATTTGTGAATTTTTTTGACATTATACCTATCAAACAGTAGCTCATGAAATGGGCTAGAATAGATTTTCATATCAAATTTGCCCGCTGGTGTAAAGCAACATGATGTGCAGAGGATTACAAGGCAGATGATCATTGGCTATGTTAACTGAAGCATCACATGTCAAAGACAGAAATCAATGGTGCATAACTCTGCTTGCATGGTTTTAGCCCTACTTCCAATAATTGCTGCCTCTTGATAAAAAGTGCTGATAACTGTCTGTCTAGAAATCTGTGTAAAACTCACTCAACACAACCATGCAGAAGATAATTAACAAACAATGCAGACCTCGACTCAGTGCAAGGTTCCAGATAGGAAACAATGTACACTTACGCGTGTGTAAGTATGGTAAAAACTCACCAATTTCCAAAAAAATAATCTCTAAAACTGCCCTTTTTATTCTCAAAGGCTTCTAGCATTATAGTGAATGCCCATAAATTTTCACGTGCTGTCTGGTGGTACCTATGGTGCAGAATTTCATCATGGAAAAGCATTGACTTTTTACAACGGATTTTTTAGGAAAAATTGGAAAATGCCATGTTGTGTCCTCATTGAAGTGATTACCACTATTAGGAAATAGTGCAAAACAAATATAATGGCACAATTAATGAAGTATGCTGTACAAGGAAAAAGTGACACCTGCAAATTCTACGCATATTGCAAAATTATATATTAACACAAAAACCTATTCAAAAATTGGTTTCACAAATAAATGGCAAGGCAGCTGATTACTGCCACAAATTGTGTCAGACTGCTGCAATCTGTGCCTGAATTAGTCTGTGACTGCAAACTCAACAGAAGTGTAACTGTGATTGTAACATCAGAGGTGAATCAACAAGCACGTTAAAGAGCACAAAGGAAAGAACAATCTAGCTTGAGACTAAATAACTAACACACCAACCAGCAAAGCACAAACCCAAACAAAACCATCTACACTTACAAGATAAATGTACTCAGACAAACAATCGTTTCCGATCGTGACAGGTGACAGCTTAAGTCCGTAAACAGCGAATTTTACTGGCAATAGCTATCAGGGAAGCAAAATTGTAATTAACAAATGGCTTAGCCACCGAAATAACTTTCCTGTTAATTCACCTTCTTTCTCGGTCATCAGGGGAGACTACTTTGACGAAGAATGCGGCTTCCGCCCAACCGCCACGACGAGGAATTCCAGGTCATTTTGTCTGAATACTTTTGGCTTGTACAGTTGCTCTAGCGTTCACACTATTTCACTCGGAGTGGGGATTCACAAGTCTTCAAAATAAGTCTCAGTCTAGGAAATCTAGATATCAAGTTTTTCCAAGTTATGGGTCAATTTCCCCAGAATTACTGGTGAGTTTTAAATCTTGAATTAAAATTATGTTTGTCAGGAAGTATGGTAAGCTGTGTAACCAGCTACTTGAACAATCATTTTGCACAAGACTTTTTAGTCAAGCGTTTCCCCATGCAGAGTGTTCAAGGTACCTAAACTACACAGTTAACGGACTCATAAATACGGTCCCGGACACATGAACATGACTCACGTGCCTGCAAACACTGTTCACTGACTCATAAACACGGGAACGGACTCAGAAAACACAATCCGTTCACTCAAATACACGGGACACGGACTCACATTCACAAAGAAACACGGTTAACGGACTGCCTGTTTGGCAGTCCGTTAACTGTGTTTCTTCGTGTATTTGGGTGAGTGAACGGTGTTTGCAGGTCCATGAGTCGTGTTCATGCGTCAGTGACCGTGTTAATGAGTACGTTAACCGTGTGGTTTAGGTACCTTGGTGTTGAGTTGATCAAATTCTCTTAAAACGATTATCTGAACAGGGATGTGCTTTCACGTCAAAACAACAGAGAAGAATGCAGCAAACTGAGGAATGAACAATAAACTGGTATAAAAATTTATTTTGGCAGCTGCACTGGTCCCCAATTTCTGAAAAAAATAAATCCCACTGCAGCTGCTCTGTCAAATGATGAGACTGACATGTAAAAGTGACCACTCATAGGAGACTTAAATGTGGAGCACTGATGACTGGTCACTTGGAGTGAGAGACTGCTGTTATAGCTAAAGCATACCTAGTGTAGGGGCCACTATCTGAGAATTGTTACTATACAGATACATACCAAATGGTGCCAGTTAGGTATCGATACTATTGGGGTACTGATGCTGACTTATTCAGTAAACTTAGGATATGTTTGGTGTTCCAACAATGCCCCTGGCACATTAGGATACCCACCTTTTTAGAGTCAGCAAGTAAGTTGACTACTTAAGAACTTTGGTTTGACTTCACACACTATGTAGTTGACTAAATTGGAATACTAAATAAGCCTCACTTTCAGTTTTCAATGTATGGATTTTGGCACTGATAATGTACCAGACAGTATTATTCTTTTCAGTAATGGGTAGAGTACGGGCACTGTCGCCCTGTGCCCAACTCAAGGCATGACAAGGGGACTCATTTTCAATCCCTGAGTACAAACCATGCATCAACACCTGAAAAGTGCCTTGACGTACAAAACACAAAGGGCTTTCCTTAAATGAACTCAAACATGGAACTGAGCCGGGTTTAGAAAACTTGAGAGCCAAATAGTTTTTCATGAAGATTCTACATGAACAAGAGCAACACAGAACGTTGATGTAGTAACAAACACTACAAGCATCGCAAATGGCAAAGACATTAGGGAACCTCATTTTCCAAAAATCTTGATGGTAGTCAGATCCATTCTTAAAACAACATCAGTTGTGCTCTCATCAGTAGAAGACGCTTGCCAGATCAATTTGAAGAACTTGATAGAAATAAAGACGAAAGTGACAACTATTTGCCACTAGGGGATGCCACTGGAGCCAGATCCATTAAAAAATCAATACAAGTCACACTTTCCTCAACAGAAACACAAACGGCCAAATTTCATGAAGAACTTTTCAGAGAGTACCACAAAAAATAAATTTTACAAAATTTTGTTTAATTTCAGTGTAGAGATGTGGCTAAATACACAAAAAAATCAGTAAATGTCTACATTTTTTGAAACTAGAAATCAGGTAGAATTTAATTTTTGACATTGTACCAATCTGCCATCGATTGAGTCACATGGCCAAGTCTGTTCAGTACAAATTACCACAAAAGAAAGGTACATTCATAGAAAAATAACAGTATCAACAACATGGCCCAATTTCGTTTGAGAAATGTTCAGGATCAAATCTCAAAAACGTTGTAACACTTGTCTAAATTATCAGTTCATTTTTATTTTCAGCAACTACTAGTAGGACATGATCTCCTCAGAAGGATCACTCATGTCAAATTTCATAAAGAGGCCTCAAAGTACTTGGTAGATACCGAGGAAGGTGCACTGAAAAACTAAGATTGTCATTAAGGGGTGCCACGATTTTCAGATCTGTGTGAAGGTTAATATCGACTATGCTCTCTTCAATAGGGACAAATCAGTCAACTTTTATGATGATTCCTCAAGCGGTTTGGTGGATAGGGAGGCAGATACCAAACAGCAGACACAAAAATAATAAAAACGGCTACTAGGAGCGGCAGAATAGGTACAGTCCATCTGAACTTAGGCAGTTGCTGTACTCTCCTTCACAGAAACTTCTCATTTGCCAAATTTGATGAAGATCTGCCAAGGACCTTGACAGATACTACCATTGAACGTTACAGTTGTCATGCAACTAAGACCATAATTGTCACTAGGGGACGCCACAGTAGTCAGTCTTGTACCAAAATCAGTGGCAGGCGCGCTCTGCTCAATAGGAACACATAGACCAAATTTCACATGAACATCCATCCAACCTGATAGCTACTGCCGCAGAAGAAAAAAATACCACTAGAAGACGCTACAGTAGTCCGACTCAACCTAAAATAAATGTCAGCTTTGTCTTTCTCAAGAGAAACACACCTTCAAATTTTCATAATGATAATATTTTGGAGAATAAACAAAAATAATGAGTATGGCATACGCTGAATTAGTAGAGAAATTGAAAGGAATCTGTGTCCCTTTAATCGGAACATATACATGCACAAAATTTCATAAAAACGTCGAAAACGTAAAGAAAACTAAAAGAGCCACTAAGGAAGCAATGTCAGTTGAATCCATCCAGATATTTGAGAGTGCTCTACCATCCATTATAGGAAACAATAAGGGGATTAGGAGAAACCACAGAGTGAATGCCAGGGGCAGGGCGGATGCCAGATAGACAGACAGATGACGGCATTATACGCCCACAAGTGGACGCATAAAAATGATAGTCATATGCTCAGCAGAAAGTAAGACACTGAACTGAAAACAGCGCGTGTATAGTTTGGATTACGTTCTTTGCCCAGGGAGTACAGTGAAATTTCACCAATTTAGGACAGAATATGGCAGACAGGTGAAATCATGATAGTCTCCATTTTTTCATAAAACGCAAATATCACCACATTAAATACTTTTTCAGCTTCAAGTTCTATACTAGACAATATTTTGAGAAACTGTGGGTTTTCAAAGAAGTAAAAAAGATGAAAAAGATCAATTTTGGCAATCGTTTTTGTCAGAAATCGATCAAATTTTACCGCATCCCAGGACAATTTGTACAACAATGCAGTTAACCCTTCACCCGCTAGCCAGCAACAAGAGTCAACACTCCTAGGTAGCCTGTTACCTTTACTTCACAGTCTCTCATTTGACAGTTAACTTCGCCTTACTATGTATAGGCACAGTTTTAGCTTGAAAAATATTAAACTAATAAATGCAAAAGACGACTAACCTTGTCTGAGAACTCCTGGAAAACAGGAATAGTAGAAAAGAAAATGTATTTACTGAAGAGAAAATAATCAGTCATACAGTACTTGTCCGGGATACTGCCCAGAGTGCTTAAACTGGGGAATTCAGAAGTCAGGGGACGGGTGTGAAATTTTTGAGAAATTGGCGGTGAGCGCGTACCCGGGTTTATGTCCAAAGACGTAAGCTGATGTCAGATATCACATGGAAGAGTCGAATACAACATTGGTGGATGGTAGTTAATGTAGTAAGGGGCTTACTGTCTAGAATGGATTGATAGCACACATAAGTTCAGTAATAAGACCCAGCTCTTGTGATCATTTGACGTTATCTCGTGAAGATTTGTGTGAATTTGCATTTCTTGCCATAAACTTGTCCTGCTAAATGCAGCCGTGAGTGTGCAGGTATTTTCCTCATTCGAATACTAACTGCACGACACATTTTAGCAAGGTTTAATGGTCATTTGGTCTCGCTAACTGGCAGCCAGAGAACTATATTGCAACTAGAAACCATGGAAATTCTTCAGTTATTTTGCACAAAAATAATTGCCAAAACTGTCATTTTTCAAACGCTGACTGGTGGTGGAAATATTGTAAACTTTACCAAATGGTGTATTCAACCATCTGCACACTACAAACCAAGCTTGCAACGGAACAAAATTTTCAAAATGGTTATTTTTGCAGTAAAATTTGACAAAATGAAAGTTCACTTGCTATACACATGATGCCAATGGGTCCAGTTCAAAACTATCATTTCTGCAACATAACAAAGTTACACTTACTTAAATAACCAAGAGCTTGTTTCAAGAAATGGGACTTGAGACTTAACACAGAAATTTGGTCTTTCGCGCACACTTCGCAATTGATGAATAAAGGTTTAACTACTATGAGCGCATCACAGTCTAGAAACATTTTGCACTAATCATCTCAGTAACTATCAGTACTGTGTGTATTCCCAGAGACTGCGGTTTTGCTCAGGTGAGAGTTAACTATTTTTTAGAAATAATTGTGTTCAGTGTAAGACCAAATTTCTGACTTAAGATTCAAGTCATTTTTCATGAAAAAAGCCCTTAATAGGTGATTTCCCACACGGAAGCAATAGATGACCCTTAAATCAGTCTCTGTTGAACTCAGTTCTCTGACTGCCTACTGTCAAACTGCAAGCCGGGACTGCAAGTAGTCGATTTTAACAAAGAATTGCTCGTGACTTTTCGGAAATGGAAGCATAGACCCATTTAGTTGGGCCCACAATCAACATGAACAAGCGTTTCATTGCACCTTAGACTGAATTATACAAACACTTCATCACAGCTAGCAAAACTCTTGAAAAACCCTTTTTAATGTATAAAAACACATGTATATAACTCATTCCCAGTTGCATTTGAACACTTGTGAACATCCTGGGAACTGTTTAAAAATGAAAGTTTGGAAATTCTGGCAGTATTTGGTAAGCAGAGCATGGGCGTTAATCTGGACAAGTACGGTAACACAACTATTGATTGATTTAATGAAAATCGAAAGAAATGTTACACAGAACATATCAACACAATGAGGCTACAAATAATAACGGCTTGCATAAACATTGCATTACCAGACCAATGTCTTACCAAGCATTGTAGAACACTTACTGTAAGTGGAGAGTGTCGATGGTATTCAAAATGATTGTAATAACAATGGCTTGTTATCGAAACGAGAGCAATGCAAAGCATTGAACAGCGCCCATGACTGCATCACAAACAGAATACTTCTAGGGGTGTTTATTATTATCAGGTAATACAGTGGCGGATCTAGGATATCACAAGGGGGGGGGCCCAACATTTTGTCCGGTTGGAAGCTTTTGCGCAAACTGAACCACGAATGTAGATGCGCATAGCACCGGATGGGGGGAGGTCGGGAGGGGGGTTTGCCCCCCTCCCGCCCAGGAAATTTTTCTGTTTTTACCTCTAAAAATCAAGCATTTTCCTTGATTCCTGAAGTATTATCCAAGAAAAAAAGGCAAAAAAAACACGGAGAACGTGTCAAACAGGAACAAAAAATGCAATTATCAGATACTCGAACTCACGACCTGGCGGACAGAGCGCGCGTACGTTACCACTACACCCCCACATTTGCCTACAAATTTCATACTAAAAGACTTACTTGTTTATGGGCCACAGCGTTTGCGCGCGAAACCTACTTCTTTTTGTAATGCTTATTACACGTTTTATATTTTGTGCCATCAATTCTTAATAAATTTGTCGTATTTGAAATAGTCTTCAAATGCCCAAAAGACCAAATCCATTTTTCGTGTTGGCAATAATGAAGGGATTGCTTTGGAAACCGTCTTAAGATAAGGTTTGACAAAGAGAATATTGCGAGTTTCTGAGTGATTCACTAAGGCTTCGATTAAAATTCACATCTTACCAACAGCTTCTGTTTTTTCATCGTCACTCAGGTTCCATTTTCTTTAAAAAATGAACTAAATTTTCTTAATTGCACAGTGGAGCAGACGACGGAAACGGAGTCGTAGTGC